>JAGFPH010003766.1:34582-59550 GCA_018207615.1 Philaenus spumarius
ATAAATATTTTCAAAATACAAATAAAACCTGCACATATAGGACCGCTAACCTTTGTTTTGGTACAACCCGTATGTAAATCGGTCCAGTAGAACGGTCATGCTCGCTGTCATAAGCTTTAAATTTTTCCCCTATGTTAAATCTCCATAAGAAAAGTTTATTTTCCATTTTTAACCCAATTAACATAAATATTTTCAAAATACAAATAAAACCTGCACATATAGGACCGCTAACCTTTGTTTTGGTACAACCCGTATGTAAATCGGTACAGTAGAACGGAAAGGCTCGCTATCATAAGCTTTAAATTTTTCCCTTATGTTAAATTTCCATAAGAAAAGTTTATTTTCCATTTTTGAACCAATTAACATAAATATTTTCAAAATGCAAATAAAACCTGCACATATAGGACAGCAAACCTTTGTTTTGGTACAACCCGCATATAAATCGGTCCAGTAGAACGGTCATGCTCGCTGTCATTAGTTTTGCAAAAGTTTTTTAGTATATAAGATTAATATATACAGGGTGTTTGGTAGTCAGTGTCAAAAAATTCAAGGTGTTTTTATGTAAACCTTTTTGACAAAATGGTGTCTTTGTTTTTATTTTGTTAACCTTCAAACTTAAAAAAAACTGTTGGTTGTGAGAATAATTACTTGACACAAAATTGTCCAAGTTAGTTGCTATGGTAAAACTGCATAAAAAAACGTGTCTTGGTTTAGTATTTTGTTTTATATGCTTTTGATCCAAACCAGCTGTTTTATTTATAGTATACTAGTGGACCCGGCAATGATTCGCTATTACTTGATTTTAGTATATAAATATATACTTAAATTTGAATTAGCAAACACATTTTAGTGATTGTATTGTAAATTTCTTTGAAGTGACTTGTGGTTAAAATAAGATACTTATGATAAGGCAGGCGGTCACGCACGTATTAAACATACGGGTGTACAATTTTAATTTATAAGGGTAGGTATTCCATTTTAATTATTTTACTATAATTAAGTTTACTTTATTAATTGTTAAAACAATTTATATTTTTTTAAATTTAAGTTTATATTTATTAGGCTTGTAATGGTTTACGTCGCTCCTCCTACTCCCCACCTAGACGCGTTGTGACTGGGTGTGAATGGAGTGGAGTGGGGAGGACGGGATATACCCTAGACTACATTCTGTCTGATAAATTTAGGCGCGTTGAGGGAAAGTAGAGATATCCCTTCCACCACTCACTTCTGCCGACTTTGAACGTCCTTTCCCTGCCTTCACTCTGCAAACCCCTGCCGCATCACTTTTCACTGTACTCGTGGTAGGCGGGTGAGGTACGTTACGGAAACAGTATCCCTCCACCGGCCTAAATATGTCAGACAGACTATAGTTTAGTTCAGTAGTGTTAAAGCCCTCTGAGGATGATGACTATGTCATTGAAATTTGCATAAAGGCAGTACAATAAACATAACTTTTTATTAAATTGTTCTGTTATTGTTTTTTGTTCCTTCCATTTGTGGTCCGTGGTTTCAAACAATCATTACAAAATGTTTTGTTTTCGATTCAGACAAAATGTTGTGATTCTGGAAAATAAAATGATTCATATTAAATAATCACGATTTGTTTTCTTTATATTACGCGTATATTTCTAGTTTTTAATAAGTACGGTAATTAGTTTTACAACAAACAAAAGTAAAAAAAAAAAACACTATTATTTTTAACAAATTAAAGAATACTATTATTTAAATTTACTTATTTATTACTATTATTTTATTTTTTGACGTTTTACTGTATGAAAGTTTCACTATAATAAATGCGTTTGAGTGGTGAATAGCGCACGTAAAATGTGTCAGAGGATTCAACACTGGCACTGAACTCTTGGTCATTCTGCTTTTAAAATAAAGATTGCATAAATTAAATACAGAAATTTACCAAAACTTTACGAAAATTTTTTCAATATTATATTACGACCTAGATAAAAAGTCATACTTTAGATTGTAGATTCCATTTAATAACCATCGATATTACATTTCTCAGTACATTTCCTCGTGTTCCATTCAGCAGAAATAAATTCACGGTAAAGGTTTTCAATTACAAACCCTTATTGAAAGGAAAAGATATTGAAAATATAAATCCGATATTAAACAAGAGAGATTCGAATCTTCAGTATCGCCCACTTTGCATGACGTCAGACTTTTTATTCACTGGAATTGTCAATCGTGTTCCAGGAATTGTTAGAGTTTTACTCGCGATAAACTGTTATAAGAAAAATGTGACTTACTGAGTGTGGTAGCCACGTTGTCACCGATTCACTTTATAGAAACCGCCCACAAGTTTCCCCTGGTTTTCCTTATAAATCTCTGTTAGAGCAGCTTTTCCTACCAGCACCAAATAATCGGAGTGAAGGTGCCTTTTTAACAGTATTTAGTGGTCCTGTTAACCTATTAATTATCTCAGGGAAAACTTAAATGGATAACCTTATTTGTTTTTGCTCATTAATGATAATGTAAGGTGTAAATTTACAATACGCCTCAAAGTTGATTTATTTAGTCGACTTATCATAATAAATGTGTGAGTCTTAAAGGAGAATCATTCTTCAAACACTAATTAAAAAAGTTTTAAAAAATGGTAAAGAAATTAAACAAAGAAAAAACACATCACAACAATTTGCCGTTTATGGTCTTGCAAACAGGGCAAACATATGAGCACAAGAGCTACTATTACGAAATTAACGAGTTATTACATGATGCACATGTAAGACGTAATGCTAGGAACTAATTATAGAGGGTGTTTTAAAAATCTCTACCAACACATTTAGACAATGATTATGAGAAAAAGACAATCCACAGTGTCATTATTGAAATGATCTAATAAACCTTTTTAATAAAAGCTGGTTAGTGTTTTAAAATGTTTAAAGTAAAGTTTCATCTCAAAAACGGATTGATATAATATGATGTTGAAATTTTTTCTTTTTTAACGTAAAGGCCACATACAAATGAGAGTCTTTTGAGAGTTTTTTTAACAATAATATCTAAAAAACCATTAACTTAAAAAAAATTAGTTTTTAAGTGAGTTTAAGAAATTATAAACAAATGAATACGTATCACTGTGTAATTTATGTGGCACAATATGTATTTATAGGGATCTGATGATGGGCCTAACCACTAACATTTTATTAGGGAGACGCACATTTTTTTTATTATTAAAAATTTAATACAAATTATTTATACATTTTCCTAATAAGTAGGCTTTGAAAAATTAAAAATAAACAAAATAAAAGCTGTTTAAAAACTAGAGACTATTTAATTATTATTCTAAAATTTCCGCCTACACACTTCCTCAGCAAGGGATATTTAACTAAATTACAAGAGAAAAAACATCTCACTTGTGCTGAGGAAGTGTATAAGCGGAAATTTTAAAATAATAATAAATAACAACTCCACTGTAAGCTGCAAAAAAATAATTGAGATTGTTTTCAATGTCGTATACACGTGGTATTCAGTCTGTTAGTTCAATAATTGCAGTAAAAACGTACAAGTGAGATAACATCAACCAATATCTGCAAGGGTATCTCAGTTGGTAGAGCATTACGATGGAATCGTAAAGGTCCCGGGTTCAAATCCCGGTTTTGGTCTATGTTTTTCAATATTTATTATTATTATAGTGGATTTTATAGGCCTACTTTGATTTTTGTTCACTAAATAATGTTTACCTCTATGTTAACTTAACAGAGTTGAAATTTTGCAGCTTAAAAGTCAATACAAACCTGAGTTTAAGAAAAACAAATCTAACTTGTTCTAAAAATCAGTTTCAAAATGGCGGAAGTTTTAATGTTTTAAACGAGAGTTACTAAAAAACCGTAAATTTATATAAAAAACACCAATAGTAATTTGTGTAGGCCGTTTAATTTCCCATTGAATAGGTTCACTGTCAAAACTATCGACCAAAGAGTTACAGTAAAACAGCGTCCGACGTAATCAATTGGTCTTGTAAATTAATTAGGTTTTGTTGCTATGGATTTTGAACCCGTCAGACTAATGGACGCTGTATAACCGTTATATTTTGTTCAATAGTTTTGACAGTTATATATTCGGTAGTAAATTAAACGGGTTACAGCATTTTACTCTTGGCGTTATAGACAAATTTACTGTTTTTTTTTAGTATTTTCATTTAAAATCAAAATGACTTTCACTTTGAAATGAAGCATTGGAATCTGGTAGTTTTTTTCTAAACTACGACTTTACATTGATATTGATGTTCAAAATTTAAACTCAATCGGTTAAGCCGACCTAGAGATATAAGTTATTTACTAAACAAATGGCGGATGGTTGTTGAAGAAGCGTTTCTTGAATAATTATGTGTATTGGAAGTTTTTTCTTTATTCATACCCATATAATCATCCCCTGAATGTTGTACATATAATATTTAATAGAAAACAATAGAATACTAGATATTTGCGTTTTTTAAAGATTTTTAGTTATTTACTCAAACATCAACAAACATATGATATTTTGAACAAAAATATGAAATCAACAAACAAAATGATTGATAAATCAGGAGTAAACCGATTATAATACTTTTTAAATGTATGTATGACACCTCAAAAAAAAAATGCAAAATATTTTTTTTTTGTGTGTAATGAAATAAATGTATACTTTATTATACCCATATACTCAACTTTGTATCGTATATTACCCGGTGTGCGGTATATTAACAGCTGGGTATTTGATAGTGACTGATTAATATAGTCGAAACGGCCGTCTTATAAAAATGACGAAAAACGAAGATTATACGACAGATAGTAAAAGGTAAATATATAGAAATAAATTTGTGTATTGAACAAGCAGAAGGTACACGCAAATAAACAATAATTATTTTTGATCTAGGTTTAGTCACATTTGAGCTACAACTAAATTGATAGGCCCTATGACTTGAGGATTACGATGTATTCGTTAAAACGCGTTTGACAATAAATTGAATGTATTTTGTATGAACTGTGTCCTATGTTTTCCCTTGTAGAAATATTTTTTTCTCACTAGTCGAGTTCGATTTATTTTTATGTTTAGATGTTTTATTAAATTCCTGTGTTAATGTTAAATATTGTGGTTAAATGGTATTCATATTCCCCTTAGGCGACATAGTAATACAAAAATTTGTAAAAACACTCTTTACATGTTTTATTTAATTCTCTTGTAATATAATTTAATGCAATCTAATATATAAAACTATACAGATTAGATCCTTTTTAGTTTAGTATTTTCTCTTCGGGTTTCGTTTATAATTCTTTCTTTTTTTTATTGGTGCACTTGAAAAATACAGACTTTCTAGAATCATAAAAAAGTGAATTTAAAACAGGCAACCATCACGTCCAACTGGCTATATTATTTTGCCAATACTGTTGTATATGATTCTGTGCTAAATGAACTGACAGTAAGGTGAACAGACAAATGCATTTGATCTCCGTGCAATACATCTGTATAGTGTACTAACTGTGTTCTAGTTGTCATGGCAATAAACACCGTTTGTCACACTGGACACAGTAATTTGTCAACAGCTACATTGGTTATGAGGGTTTAACACAACGATTACACAAGCTATTGTTTGGCGTCTTTTGCTAATCTAAGGGAAGATGTAAGGCTAAACATACGTGTTAGGTCATTTACTATATTACAATACAAGCTGTGTACCCGTGTTTCGCTACGGTAACGAATTTTGAACATTTATAACTTAACTAAGGTTTTTTACAAGCATAACTGTATCCGTGTAGTTATTCATATGAGAATGTTGTCACACACATAAACATGTATGTAGCCTACACGCATTTTTCATTATGTTCTGTACATTTTATGAAAATCTAGGCTGAATTTTTATCAAAAAACCTACTTGTACCACGCACCAAAGTTTTTTAATTCCATACCAATAGATCTAAAACAAATCATGGAACCAAAAACTTTTTGAGAAAAATTTCAAATTGGTTGTTACAGAGTGCTAAAATTGAGGACATTTTCGACTGCTTAATATAATTTATTGAATTAAGGGAAGAAGGCAGTGCTACTTATATATTGGGGAGGAGGATTCTTCTGGGTAGTACATTTTTTTAAGGTAGACCCAAAGACTGTCTTTGCCAAAGGGATTGCCTAATTTCCTGTTTTATTATTCGGTTGGCAATTCATATAAGTATATGTTATGTATTTAATTAAACTGTATTAAACAATTAAAACACGTATGGGATATAAGTAAGTATTATATTATGTATATAATTTTATATAAGTGTTGATATGTATATATATGTATAGCCGATTGTATTCTTAAAGGGGAAATAAAAATACATTCATTCATTCATTCAAAATTCACATTTGTCAAACATTTAACCTCGTTAAATAATTCGATTTTAAAATTACTTGGTAACTTCGTCATCTTATTGTTAACAGATAACAGACTTCACAAACAAAAAATAAAAGGTTAATGAAATGCATATATCGGGTACAATAATTAATTGTGATTCAAATCTGACATAACACATGAGTTTACTGACCCATAAATGAGTTTCGTCCAAATCTATCAATGGTTTGTGTTCGTAGCTCATATAGGACCCCTTCAGTCCTCCTATGTTAATAATCTTACTTCTCGGCGTACATTCTGGATGCATTTCACCCTTAGATAAAAGAAATCGAAATTCAAATATTTTTCATTTTTATAACTTAAGTTATATGTACAAAATGTCAATTATCTCGTTCTACAAAGATTTATAGAAATTATTTTTAATAAATATGAGTAGTAACCCCATTTTTACAGCCAGTAACTTAGTCGCAGTTTAAAAAAATGCTTTTGCTTAATTTTGTCTTAGTATCATTTAAGAAATAAGATTAATACATTTTAACTCAATAGATTAAAGGAACTACGAGTTGGTTTGAGGTGCAATGAACGTCTATGAGTACATTTTAAATAAAATATTTATAACGAAAAATGTTTTAATCCTTATCCACAAATAAAAGAAATGAAAATGTTTTTCCCCCTATGTATATAACTTAAAGTAATTTTAGCTAAGTTCTAGGTATAGCGTTTATATCTAGAAGAGTGTAGAACGTTCCGGAACGGGAAATCCATTGAACCGTCTGGAACATTCTAGCACATTCTCGAACCTTCTGGATTGTATTTCATTTTCAAACTTTCTAGAATATTCTGTATCGAACATTCTGTAATATTCTGGAAGCTACTATAACATTTAAGAACATTTGGTACTCTATTCACAGGTACATCACTGACTTCCCATAAGCGTTCTTGACATCCATACCTCCGAGCCCAACCCCTGCAATTCCAAACCAAAACCTTCTCTACTTAGGATGATGGAGAGCTGCCATACTATATAACCCACTAGATGCTATGGACAAACCACGCATACATTAATGTTATATTGTATATATATTGATTGTACGTTTAGTACATAGCTAAATAGTGAGGCGGGTAAAGAATCTTTTGCCAACTTTGTGTTCGCTTATCCAAATTGAATTAACTGATTATTAAAAAAAAAAAAATTAAATGTCCACCTTTCTATATTCAAATATTGCCATGCACCTTTCAATTATATAACCTTTATCCATTACTAAAAGTGCTGGAAGAATATTCTGAAACACCCTGTAATATTTTAAAGTTTGTTGGACTCTAAATAAACAAATGTCACTTACATTCTATAAATTAAAAATATGTTCTTTGTTGCGATTGTAAGCGAAGTTCACAGCCTCTAGGTTGGATTTATTGTAGCTTTTATTTTATCAGACGTTTTATATCCATGTCAGGTTGTCTCTAACAGAACATTTTGTTATTGTATCTCGTATTTATGAATAAAGTACTTCAAAGACAAAATGTTTAATCTAAATATAAACAATCGTATTAAAACTTAAATATTTGTAAACCATATTGAAAATATCTGTTAAAGAAATACAAGTCAGAGGAGAAAAATTCATTGAATTGTAACTGGTTTATCAAACAATTTAAAAAATACAACTTTCATAAGGCAGTACAAAGATTTCGAAAATAAACACAAATTTACTTTTGTACAATAAATTCTTTATGTTATATAGTAAACTAATTTCCCACATAATCTCTTTCAGTAATAACAGCTTTTTTTAACTGCAAAATTCTATATAGAGCTATTTCTTTTAAGGGGAGGCGGAATCCCTATACTACTACATGTTAACATAAGGAACATTTTCTCAGAATCCGTTTGATCAATCACTTTCAAATTTTGTTTTGAGTAATATTGACTCTTGGTACATATGCTGAGTTTTTTTTGAGTACCTATATTGAAAATAACTGTAGTAAACAAATTTTTACTAAGTAGTACCGTATTTAAAGTTTAAAATATTATACGTACTACATTTTTTTAAAGTAGGGTATGTAAATATTATTATTTTTTAATAAAAACAACTCAGATAGTGTGTTAATATAGTTAAATGACTGTGTAAAAATGTCAATGAATTCAGACAATTACTTTCTGATAAAATGTTCCTTTATTGCCAAAAATATAAACTTTCGGAGAAACGCGAAAAACTTTGGAATCAGGCATACAACTTACAGATTAGTACATTCCTGGGTCATAAGCTGGATTTTCATCAAATAGGCCATTATTACATGTCTTCTATTGATAATAGTCTATAAATCAAATACTTAATTATAAAGGACTTTCCAATTTTTGTAATAATTCAATCACAAATGTAATACCCAAATCACAAAACAAAAAACACTATAAGGTGCGGCTATACATACACGTCACGTCACGTCACGTCACGTCCCGTCTTTTTTCCAGAGGTATGCTCCCTGTGTAATCAAATGGAGGTGGCTATACATACCCGTCACGTCACGTCACGTCACGTCACGTCACGTCCAGAAAATATTCGAATGCTCTAGAGAGCATACCGTGCCGTGACGTGACGTGACGTGACGTGACGTGCCGTGACGTGACGGGTATGTATAGCCAGGGGTCACGTCAAGCGACGTCAAGCGACGTCATTTATCTCCGCTTCGGCTTTGTCCGCGCACAGTCGGGAAACATCGTTGGTATAGCTGAATGTTTTTTGACTATATTTTGTTGGCTCCATAACAGAGATAAACAAAAATATTGCACCTTATCAGTTCAAGGGGTGAAGTGTGTCTGTTCACCTGTTTCTTGTGTGTCGTTCCTTCAGTAACATAGTGTTTTGTTGTGCGTCAACCATGGACGACGAGTATTTGATAACTTTAGTGTCCGTCGTGATGTCGAGATAAATACTTTATTTAATCTCATATGGTTATTCACACTTTACAAAAACCTAAAAAAGCATTATTTTGTAAAAAAAATTCTGTCTTTCAGTCTGTCTGTCTGTTTGTTTGTCCGGGCCAATCGCCAGAATGGCTGAATCAATTTCGACGAAACTTTAATTTTCGTGTAGACGACTTTTCAGAGATTAATCTAACCTAATTTTTGTCCCATAAATATTAAGGGTTCCTATTTAAAAATGTAAAAATGTAAAAATTACGATCAAAGTTAGGGGTTTTGCAAACGGACGAGATGCGCGATCATTATCAATAAAACAACTTAAATCAAAAGCTCAATACTTTGATAAGATCGTCTGCGTTTTAATTTACTTTAAACGATGGTTTCACCGTTAAATATTTATACCAAAACGGTATGCAATAATGTGAAATGTACGCATAGATGTTAAATATACCTCAAAACCTGATTTGTAATGTTTGTGTTCGTTCGGTAGTTATGAGAAATAAACGGGCGGAAAATGGGATTTTTAGCGTTTATTGGTGCATAGCTAATAATGTGAAGGTCTAAAAGGGATACATAAATCAAAGATCAAGTTGGGCGAAACTCACTGTGCGTTTTTGGGCCTTGGACTTGGATCCAAAATAGTTTTTCACTTTATCACTATACTATAGTAGAGAGAAAGTATAGTGATCGCGAAAAAAATCGATGTTGAGATTTTTGTGGAAATATCCGTTTTGGAACACCGTGAGTTCAAAAAAGTGTTGTTTTACAAAATGTCTGTGTGTGTACGTATACAAATCTAGAGAGAAAACTATTCTATCGATTTCGAACAAATTTGCACCAAACATGTCAATTAGGCCTGTATAGATTATAGATGCACAAAAAAAAAAGGCGAAAAAAACCCAAAATATCCGTTATAATATTTTTATTAAAAAAAACGGTTCTAACGATTTTGATAAAATTTGTTAATGGGATGTGTTCCTACAGTTCTTCTTCTTTTGTTCTCTTCATCCAAAAGAACTAGCATCAAAATGTCCTCGTCGGTGTCGGAACTCGAAGATGAGGACTCCTCCATGGTTGACTCAACAGTAAGTAGTGTGACCCAGTGGATTGGAAAGCCAAGATGTGCGCGCGCTACTTTTTGTGCCTGGACGTGACGTGACGTGACGGGTATGTATAGCCACCCTACCTAAAATGACGTTAGTGGACGGGACGTGACGTGACGTGACGTGACGTGACGTGACGTGTATGTATAGCCGCACCTTCAATGTTCAATTCACTACCGTATTATGAAATTACTATCTAAAAAGTCGGTGTAAACTTTAATTCAAAATATTTTTTCTCAGCTTAATATACTTCAAACCTACAGGTACTAAATATCTCTGTGTTCAGAAAAATCTAAATTTTAAGAAAAAAAATATAAAAGAAAAATCGAAAAAAATAATTTATTGAGGGTCCGCCTCCCCTTAAACATTCCAAGTGCTGATTAGATTTTACATTTTGCTAAGCTTATTTGGGGCCACAAGCAAGCATTTAAACCAACATGTATTCTAGCTGTACTCTATGCCAACAATATATCATGATATATGTCAATGTTTACAGTAAAAGACTTATACTACAACATGAAATTTGAAAAAATGCCTTTACACTATACAAAATTGTAGTTTTTTGCAGAATTTATTACAAAAATTTACTTTATCTATTTACCCACTATACAATCAACTTCTAAAACTTTAAAATCAAAGTTTTGCTACATAAAATATAATAAGCAAAATTTCATTATAAAAAATCTACTATTGCTTCAACACTCTACAGAAACTTTTAAATATGAGTTACAAATTAGCAAATTATTTTATCTCTTTATTTGTTTTTGCAAATTTCTTTAAAGTCTATACTTCTTGTAATGATCACCAGGTAAATTATATATGGTTGGGTATTTCGTAGTCATTTATATTAAATTGTCCGCTGTAACCATTTTGTTCAAATCATATTCAAAGCGGTATGTTCTTGGAAAAAAACTAGTGTTCAGCATACTTTATTCGCTGCCAAAGTTGGAAAGTATTCGTCTCGGTTTGAAGATAGTAAAATGCTACCATTATAATACAAACTGGCGAATTTCGATTAATTTGTGAAAATCCTTTAATAGTTTGTGGGAGCCTGAATCTGAAAAATATTATATGAATCTCAATTAAATACGTTATCACTCAAATTGTTAAACATAATACATGTTTGTTAATTCTATCTTCCTTTAAACATCAACCTGAAAAATTACGTATGCTGAATATTAGAAGAGACCAGCTCAAGTTACTCATGTATGAAGTGTACTAACGTTGTAACTCGATTCCTTTACGAAATTGGAGCACACTCGTATTAAGCTTAACATGTGGTATTAATGAACAAATTACTTCTTCTAGGAATGTATATCTTTCTTAAAATATATTCAAGAATCATTAATCGTATGAAGCAACAAGTGTTTAAATCTTAAAGTCGATAGTCGACATTTTCATCACTAGCAGCTACATTTTCCCAGTTCGAATACATTTTTATTTAAGGAAACTGTTCACTTAGAAGTGCAATCATTTTTAGCTATCTATGATTTGGTAAGAACAGTGAAAACCCCGATCTCGAGAATTCAACAAAAGGATCATGCAAGGGGACAGAGCGTTCTTTGATAATCTAAGTTTAATCAAATCTAAACTCTTCACAGGGCCACAAAACCTAAAATATACAATACATTAATCAGTGGCCCATATTAACTTACGTCACTGAGGTGTTGACTCCAACATGTGCATGGGGAAAGCTTTTAAGGTTCTTTGAAAGATAGTTTAAAGAATGTTTGGTCCAAAATGCGAGCAAGGAGAGTGGAGAAATGATAAAATTTACGAAATTTTAATGAAACGAGATACTAGTGCAGAGGATGGAAATGGAAAGGTTGCCCAAGCAGTTTATTGTGGCAAATATGGCCGGTGTGAGGAGGAGAGGACGCATGAGGTGGGGACGATCTGAAGACTTTAGGAGTGAGAGACGAGTTGTAATGGAAGCCACACCGGAGTGAAGAACTGAAGAATAATAATACATTTTTATTTAGTATAGCAAGTAGTCTTATGTAGTGTTAAATAAGTGTATTCTAGATTCACAACATTAGCTTAAGTATGGTTTACACAAGACGCTCAACTCGGCTTAACTCACTCAAAATAATTTAAGATATCATGTAACAATACCGCAATAGATGTAACGTTTTCCCTTACCTCTTGCTATTACACAATAATCTACAAGTATAAAGTTAATATTGCTTTATAACATTGAAGTGAAAGCGACGGTTTTTAAAACAGACTAAACGTATAAAATAATTTCTCCTTACAACATACAGATTTATAGTCCCATGCAGATTCCTAATCTCCACCCTACCCCCCTCCCCCCACTCTCAATCAGATTGTCCTGAGAATTTGTCATTGTGAATTTGTAATATCTATGAAAATACTTGTACGTTTTAAACGAAAAAGGCGCAGCGCATGCAATAGATAATTAATTGTAAATAAGTGGAGAGAGTAGCTATTGTTTAGAAAACTCTCATAAGTGTTCATATCATTTGTTGGGGTATGGAATCTCTATGGGGCCGGAAGAAATTATTTTATACTTTTTAATCCACTTAAAAAACGGGAAATATTGATCAAAAATCTATTTTAATAATATTATTTTCTGCATTTTAATTTTGTTTGTGTGTATTTTGCAATCGATTTTAAACAACTTGGTGAGAGTCACGTGGCAAATTTCTAGTTTCTCTTCACCTGAACATTTCATAAATATAAAACTGTTATATACCTACCTACCAAAAACTCACCAATCCGTTTAATTGTTATTTTCCTGGAAAATAAATAAATTGTAATGAACAGACAAATAAAACTAAAAAAGTAAAAATTTGAACTAATATATCATTGTCATTCAGTTCTGAGCTTTTTGAAAGTTTTAAGATTATAGCGCACAGGGTAGCTAGTTTAGAATGTATTTCAAAATTTGTACTAAACTGAAAAAAAAAAAAAGAAAGCGAGTTAATAAAAACGTCGTAAAATACGCTAGAATGTAATCATACCATTTAATTTTATTAAACGTATTAATTAAATGTAAAAAGAAAATGTATATTTTTTTAATTTAATAAAATACATTTTTTTAAACAGCAAAACCTTAAAGACCAAGATGTGAATATCTATCGATTTATACATCAATAAGTTTTTACACAAAACAGTAAAATAACGCAAGTCTTACTCCGCTATTACAAACCGTTTACCTCAAACACTAAGAGTCACTTAAGTTTTACATTTATCAAAAAAACAAACTTAATGAAATCTCGTATATCGGGATACATTTAGCACTAAGTTTTCACTCTTCGGTAAATTTAAACGATGAATATAAATACTAATGATAAATTATATAATTTTAGGAGATATTATTAAATGATTATATTACAAATTACGCGCTCAAAAATGATGCAATTATATTACTACACGTGACGAAAAAGCGATAAACATATCGCGAATGTATATATTAGATATAATATATAGTACACTAGCTGTGCATAGAAAATGAACAATCACATATTAATTTTTATACTAGTATATATTATATTGTATATGTTGTATATATGTTACAGTAAAAGTAGATGCTCCAGTAAAAGTTGACTCTGCCTAGGTAAAGTCGACTCTTACTGGTCTTTTCAGTTAAAGTTGATTAAATGGGAAAAGTGATGAATTTTGATTAAAATTTACTAGTCAGAGTTGACTATACCTAGGGAAAGTGTACTCTTATTGCTTTGAGTTAGTAAAAGTTGACTTTTTTTCTACTACCTAATCAAAACAAATAAAAAAGCAAACCTTCATAATACAAAGATAGATACAAAATGTTTATCATTTATTACAGCAAGGTAAAGATTTGTGACACTTTGAGTTGCAGAGCATATCTTTCTTCTTACACATGCACTTCTCGGAATTGAATTTAGTGTTGCAAGAGCATTATGAAAAGTTGCAACAGTCCTCACAGTTATTTTTTTATCCATAGGTTTATTTATCCATCTATGCTATTGTTTAACCTGACCTAACCTGAACCCTTGGTCACTATAGCAATACAAACAGTAATGGCGACTTCCTGGCGGGGACAATAAAAAAAGGATATGCGCGCGCAGTTACATGTGTAGAGCAACACCTCTGAATCAACTTTTACTAAACCACAGCAGTCATAGTTAACTCTTCCTAGGAAAAGTTGACCTGTTTATTTTCAATCAACTTTTACTGATACTTTAAGTAATCAACTTTTCCTGTAACATATATATTATACCCACATTATGATAGCATCAACAGAAACATACAAAATGTAAATTTGTACATAATAAATTCACTACACGTACGATCCAATGTTTTACTTTACTTGACGACACATGTCGTGCTATTAGTTTCAAATTCCTAAAGCTACACACACATAGCGTATTTTAAAAATATATAATAAATAAATTGCTAAAAATTGCAATTACATTTTAAACTCACCATTCAACATTCAATCAGTTACAATATGCTTAAAAATACTATAACCACCACTATGGTAGTTACACCAGTACTATATATTCTAAAAAACTTATCTGATGCCGAATACATTATCAAATTATCACACGATCACAAGATCGTACGGTTTGGTCGTAGTCGCAAATTTTGCTGCTGCTGAGCTGCGGATATTCTACGCCGGTCAGTGGGATCCTTAAATTATATTTTTGAAATTTAGTTTGTTTTCTATTTAAAGTTTTGCTTCATAAATAATGCAATGTATCTCCTACTAATTACTTGTAGTTGAATTTGTATTTAGAAACATTACCAGAGTAGTCATGTAGTTCGTGATTCAATTAACTACGTGACTCATTTAAGCGTAAAATGTGAGTCACGTAATGCAGGATAAATTTAAATTTTATTTTACATTATCTATCTATAACAATTTTGTAATAAATATTATTTAATAAAATTATTAAGAATTATATATTTACTTAATGCAAATTTAATGATACTTAATGTGTAATATTTATAAAATCCTATGTTTAAAAAAGAATTAAAAATGTGTATTCATTATTGTATAACATAATCATATAACAGAACATAATCTGAATATTATACAAGTTGTATAATATATAAACGTAAAGAAATATAAGTTAATATACGTTAAATTAAATATAATACAATTTTATTACTTGCACTTGCAGACTGAACTGATTTTAGATTTTTAACGAATAATAACTAACAAAATGCATGGCTGAGTAATTTGTATTTTTTTACAATTTTAGAGAACCAAAGGTCATAATGTTGATGGGTAATGGTGGTTTGCAGATATCTCAAACTAAATATGGTTAGAGTGTTAGATTATTAATAAATTATACTATAAGTGTCTTTTTTGAGAAAACAAATTACTTATAAATACTCCCATTTCATGATGTATTCCCGAAACATTAAAAAATTGTATTATTGTCATTGCATTATTATTTAAGTTAATTAATGGTTTTATGCTTTAGGAGAAAAACTTTTGAATTTTATAAACAAATGTAATAACCTTTCAAACAATGTCATAGATGAGCATTGATTTTTCACAGGTTTTTTTTTTTTAATTTAAAAGACAACTCACAAAATCGTTGCTTAGCTAACAATACCACCTAACTAACATTTCATTAACTTTACGGGAGGGACAAAAACCTACTTATTTTCAACTACTTACAAATATAATGTGTATTTAATATAATGCCATTTTTATTTGTAAGACAATATTTTGGATTCGTTTTTACTACCAAAGAAAATAAATCTATGTTAATTAATTTACTACCAATTTAGTTAGGTCTTTATCCAGTTGCGGTATTGGATCTTAACGAATTACAGACAAGGGAGTATTAGCCTGTAAACAATTGCAGTTGGACGGTATTGTCTTTACAGACCCTTAGCAGGTATTGTTGCTTGGCAGTCTGCTTTGTGTATTTATTCGCTTCGGTTCGTTGTAATGGTGCTGCTATCTCTAGAACTTTTGCTGTAAACATTGTATTAGTCGATGCGAAACGTCCGCCAGAATGCGTTGGAACTAAAAATTCAATGTTGTTAAAATTGTCAATTAGGCGGTATTGTTCGGTAAATTACCCAACATCGACGGTACAGACTATTCCTTGCTTTAAAACTAGTCACAATGGCTACTGATCCAACTTTTTATTTTGAAAAAAATTTAAAAACCAATGTAAATTCCAATTATTTCTTGGTTCGGTTTTGTTTTGGTTTTTTTTACAAAAAAAAATGTAAACACAAAAATGTAAACAAATTTTTCGATTGCAATTTTTTTATCATTGTACTTAATAGTTTTACGTATGGTAACAAAATAATAATAAATATGTTCAGCTTTAAAGCCCTGTAAATTGATATCCCACTTTAACCGAGATATTTCAAACTTGCTATTTATGATTTTATCGCTCGTAATTCTCCATTTTTCAATAATGGAAACTTCTACTATTACTTTTACTTTGATCTGTCAGAATAAAATCAGTCAGTGATAGTAAATTTACAAAGGGCCACCGTTTTGAAAACGGACCAAGTCAGTCGAAACATTTTTTCCTAGATGATTAATGTTTCAGCAGTCTAATGTTTTCTGATTTGCCTGTATGTTTAATGTTTTTTTGCACGTCTACTAGCACCAACGCCAACTTCAGTCTTCAGTAGGTTCTGATGAGCACTAACAAAAGTACACTTACAAGTCTTCACCTGATGAAACCCGTTGGTCTTCATCTCAGTTGCATTACCGGTACTAATCCTTTATTAATTTATGAAGAACATACAATCCCGTTTTACTTTCACACTATACTATAATATATAGAAAGTATAGTGATCGCAAAAAAATCGATGTTGAGATTTTGTTGAAATATCCGTTTCGGGACCTCTATCCGTTTACAAAATGTCTGTCAGTATGTATACAAAGCTAGAGAGAAAACTATTCGATCGATTTTGAACAAATTTGCACCCAACATGTGAATTAGGCCTGTATAGATGCACGAAAAAAGGTTTAGAAAATGTTTGAAAAACAACCCCATTTTTGGTCGAAAAGTTGTATAACGACTTTTTTTGTTGGTATAAAGCCTAGGCCAAGTTGTATAACAAGTTTTTTTTTAATATGGTTAACCCATTTTTAAAAGGCGCACTTTTCCTTACAGTAATTTCTCTTTGTGTTTTTATTGTAGTTGTACAATAAATCAAATGGGTACAACAAAGATTTATATTATGAATATTAAAAATTGTCAAAACAAAATAGTTTATTTCAGGATTTATTTTGTTAATTTTTGAAGGGAAGATTGTATTTTTCTTTTAATAATTGTGTCAATTATTTAATTAATTTTACTTTTCTTAAACAACCATCAAATTGTTTTGTTATTCTTTCAAATACTAGTCATTATTTTATCAAAAATTTCCTTAAAATGCGACAAATTGAAATATGATATTATTTGCAAGTTTGTAAATTTTATTTTTATTAAATACAGTTTAGTTTTCTATAAATTTATAAACGTTAGTCAGTTTGGGAGTTAACATGCTTCGTTCCGTTTATGAATCAATACTTTGATGGATTGAATTGATTATGTTCAGCATACCAGTGATTGAATTGCAATATTAAAATGCCTTATAATTTAATATTTAAAACTGCCCCCTCTAAGCACTGGTGCTAGTAAAATAGTTTACCTAAATTCTTAAAGTGTGAAATAGTTGAGTTTAGTTGTCACCAAGTTTCTAAACTGACTCGTATATTGCACTAAATACGATACTGGACCAAGCATAATTAAATTTGTAAGTTTTATATCATACTGATACTTATAGTCTTATTTGTAACTGTAGGCTACTTTTAACAACAACAAAAAACAATTATACTGACTTTAATTTAATTACAGCAATGTTTGTGTCGTTTCAAGTTGGCAACACTTCATGATAAAGTAAATAACCTGTCACTTGCAGATTCTCGTCAGAAATCTATGTCAATTCAAGGATATGCATAACTTAGGCAAATTCAGTTTCAAGTTTAAGTCTAACTAGAATAGAATAAATATGTTAAGAAAGAAAACAAAAACGTAGGTATTTTGTAATTGTAATCTACATGGAGATAATTCAGGTTTATTTAACATATTAACCATAAACCATGAAACCGTAAAGAAACAGAACAATAATAGTAAAATATGCACATAGATATCTCGAATAGTTTTGAAGATATTTTAAATTATACCGCATGTACCAAAAATATATTGCAATACAAATTTGTTTAAGAGAAACTTCTTTTGGCGCGCTATTAGAAACGTGATACTCTTCCCCTTCTCCGAACTCAACCGGCAGTTGAAATGAAAGAGAAGGAGAATCATTTGGCACGCATGCGCAGTGGGAGGAGAAAAAAGAGAGAATAATGTATATACTCTCCGTCGCATACGTCATATACAGTCTACACGCATGCGCCGCGTGTACTGTGTTAATACGAATCATAGGGCTCCAGTAGATGCTTGCGTATTGTACTGTACATTAAATGAAGACGTTATATTATTTCTTTAACTCTTGTTGAAGTGTTAAAACTAATGGGCGAAATCATTTGTTATATGTTTGCAACAATAACAATAGTAGTTGTTTTTTGTTTTCAATTCTTTTTGTTCACTTCGTTCTTCAACAAAAATAATTGAAAGCAAAGCAAAAACAAAAAGAACTTTAGACAACAAACTATATCTAACTGCATCTATCGTTAGATTCAACAGACATGGGAAATGTACTGAGTCTATAATTAAATATGTTACTAAAAGACCTGAAATACATTTTGGAAACCCAAACCACATAGGAACTACTTATTCGATTACTTTAATCAAAAATGTTGTACATTTATTCATTTTAGGCAAACTAAGCCTATGTTAATTTTAAAATTCACTTAATTTTTTATTGTCAGTGGGCGTTATTTCCAGTAAATATTTATTTATAAATTAATAGAAGTTTCAACTTTTGTCATAAAATAGCAATACTTTAGGTTTAAAGTAATAGATAGTCGATAGTTTAAAATAAATGTTTTTATTTCTAGGCTTATTTTGTTTCTTAGTGATCAAGAATAAAGTAAGATAAACAACGAGGATTTTATAATTGATTCGTACATTTTAACCCTCTAACTGTCAGACCACTCAAATTGAGTGGTCTCAATGCCCTTCCGTAGTGAATTGTGTAGTCTGTGACAACTCAACTTGTATTGAACATTTCACCCACTAAAAATCATCCAATCGCAATAAATTTAAAACCATTTGAAAGGAAATGATTTAAACTTTAATTTTTGTATTTTCAAGTTTTTCTAAAACGTCTATTTACATACGTAATCACCGTTGCAGTTTATTAGTTTTGTACAACTCAATTGACGCGCGGATTTTGTCCCAAAACTTAACGAAATAAGGCATTTTTCCTCTCTCTCTCTGTCTACTGCTCGCCCAGTTCTTTGTCTGACTTAAATCTATATACCGTTGGATCTGTTACAATTCCCTCTAAATAAAGTTGCCAGCCAATCTAAATTCCGTCAAATATATCTATAGATAAGGGACGTTTTGTAGACCCTTGCATTGGTTACGTTTCCAACCAATAAACAGCCTTATTTATAACACGTGAAAGACGGGTGATATCATTTTAGTTTTAGAAATCTTTTGCTACCTTTTTGTAGAGAATGATTCAAGCTAACATTTAGTTTGAAACAAAAAACATGGGTTACTAGACAGTTTTGTTGTGTAGGACCGTGGGAAAGTCTGTGTTTTCAGGGTCTCAAAACAGGTTTGAAATTTGAACCTAACGGTCTTTTTTATCATGCAATAGATAGGCCGTTTACGCTCGCTTCTTTGTAGGCCTATGTGTAGCAAGGATGGCAAGTTCAGACATTTTTCTTCACTTTCGTTATTCAAGTAGAGATTATTCAAACACTTTTGTGAACTAAGAAAAGACATGTATACAGTTATTTTCTTTGATTTATTCTCTACGCTTTATTATAATAATATTTCATTTTTGGGAAAAGCAAATATTCCTAAATAACGTTTGAAAGGACGCCTAGTTTTGTTAGCACCCTTGTAGTTGGAACATAAAAACTGTTGTTTTCAAAATAAGAATTTTGAAATTGATAAATGTTTTTATACAGTTCTATTTAGAACTAAATTCCGCAACTTTTTTACGCTTACGAAAAAATTACAAAAAATGTTAAGTACTTGTTATGTAGGCCTAAAGTTGAACTGTATATTATATTTTGATTTAAAACTACTCCAAAGCATCCTATTACATATAAATAAATATTGAGCTAGACTTGTGAGAAGATATACTTGATAGAATAAACTTAGAACACAAAATCTCACAACTAATACGTTTATTAACTCAAAAGCGTTTCAACAACAAAGTCGCCATCTTCAGTGATGCATGAGCTGCAATAGTCAAACTATAACTCAATGTATGGATTACTATTTATTTTAAGGGCAGTTATTCCATTTCATACCTTTGACTTAAGTAATCAAATTCCAAATAGTTTTTTTATATACCTTAAAAATCGTATTACATAATTTTAAATTTATAGCTTGTAAGAAGTTAGTTTAATTTATAGTGATTGTATAGGGGTAGCAACCTCAACTATGAGTTATAGTTTGACTATTGTAGCTCATGTATCACTGAAGATGGCGACTTTGTTGTTGAAACGCGTTTGAGTTAATAAACGTATTAGATGTGAGATTTTGTGTTCTAAGTTTATTCTATCACCCTATTACAGTTTTCGAAGAAACTGTACTTATTTTTTCATAATTTGTCACTTAATTAAATTAATTACTGGAGAAGTGTATAGCGGTAAGATTATCACAATAAATAATATTTCTTTAAATGATAAAAAAAATAGTAACACTTACCTTCTATTAACGACAAAATTGAACTGTATCATAGTTACAAAGTTAGGTGTTGAACTTCCTCAGTAATTAGATTATCGATGTATCATCTATTTATCAGTTAAGGTTCGGCTTTATATAAGGGTCCTAAGTATAAATTATAATGTATTTAATATAACTAGTTAACCTTATTTACATACACTTAAAGTTTAAGTAAAGCAAAACATACTTTTAAGAAATATATTTTATTTATGTAATAACCGATACAACTGTTATTTCGAAATTCGTGTCAGTAAAGAAACAGTGACCGGTATACAAATTTCATACTTTAAAATGCTCTAAAATAACTATCATGTCTAGTAGTGATTGACTAGACAAATTGTCTATTAAAGTAACAGTTACAATTTAGTAGAACATTTTGAAAACGTGCTATGTGTGTTACAAACAAATTTCGAGTATTCATAAAAAAAAATTAAAATGCCTTTAAATGTAATGAATTTATTTTGTATTAAAAATGTCTAAAAATATATATTTTTAAAATAAACGAAAATCTTGCTATTGCACAGCTATTGATCACTTAGGTGGATTTGAATCTAAATATTTAATTTAGCAGGTTTTGCAACCCAACGACATTTTGAATTTCTATTGACTTAAAAACCAGCTTTTTTGTAATGTCATATATTTAGGCTTAAGTAAACAAAAAATTGCAATTAAAAAAATGGTGTTTTATTATACTATATTATGTCGTGGCATTAGCATTTGCATTTGCACTGATATTGTCATTGTCTTTGTCATTTCAGGTCATGTCATATTATATTATATTGTACATAGTAATTTAATGATTAATTATTATGAATATTAAAACAATTATTTTATTATTTTAGTTTAGTAAATAAAACACAATAAAAAAATGAAGCAAAACCATTTATTTAAGTAAAATTCACACTATCATCTTCGAATATTTGAAAATCACATGTTTAAGTCACTATCAAACACTTTATTAACATAATTACCACGGTTTTAACAAAACACATTATTTATAGAATTACAGCATTTATTAAAGTTGTTGGACAAAAAATTTGTGAAGTCCCAGCTGGTTTCACTTTAATCCCTCTCTCGATGCATCAAACTTGATTGTTTTTAAAACCCTTTCCTCTCTTTTATAACCTCTTGGGTTCACTTG
This sequence comes from Philaenus spumarius, assembly GCA_018207615.1. Lineage (NCBI taxonomy): Eukaryota > Metazoa > Arthropoda > Insecta > Hemiptera > Aphrophoridae > Philaenus > Philaenus spumarius. The sequence goes on from JAGFPH010003766.1 coordinate 56,901, forward strand.
TATAATTATTTTAAAATGGGTCTACATCTAAGATTACATTCCTACCATTCTACTACGTTTAATTGTTATTAACCAACAATTAATAAAACAATGAATTATTATTTTCGCGAGAAGTCAAATTTAGTTAAATCATTAATACATCCGGCAAGAAAAGTATTTGTTTTTATTTGAAAATTTACATACAATTTTACAACGCAACAAAATATCATGTATAACTATTTTATACACAGTTTTATTTCTTTTTATACTTACCAATTTATTTCATCCACATAAAAATTGTCGTAAACCACGTTTTCAATTACCAAGTATAATGTTACCTGCACTGTCCTTTAATTAAAATGAGTTGTTGTTTTCTGAATTTGCTTACACAAATATACACATAAAATAATGCAATATTCTCTAAAACAACTATAATATCTTTTAACTTCCATTACATTGCTTTTACCTAGTCTAGCTGGTAAAGTTGATTTTACGACGGTTTTAAAATTATTCTGTTAATATTTATGTGTATTTAGTTTTATACACTTTGAGTGCCACATGAGAGCATATTGGGCCCTATGGGCCGCGTGAATCCACATTGGCACCACATGCTACTCTAGCACTTTAGACTGCGTGAAATAATTATTCTGTACTCACAGATCCCATTAAAACAAACGTTGTTTGAAAGAGGATGGCCAGTACGCTAGGAAACTGTGATTGGCCTGTTGATTGTGAATCCAAAGTGGTCTCACGCGGCCATATGAAACATATTGGAGGAAAATGCACATCAAATTTTCAAATTTGAAACTATTTATACCATGGCACAAGTAGGCAAATAACAAATTTTGCCACATACCTGAATAGTTTACACCCTAACCTGAACTTCACAACTGAGATACAACAGAAAAACAGCATCAATTTCCTTGACATAACAATAACATTGTCAAACGGAAGCCATAGTTTTAAAATATATTGAAAACCTACCCATACCGACCTTGCTATCCACGCATCGTCCAACCACCCTACATCACACAAAATGGCAGCTTATAACAGTTTCGTTTACAGACTCCGTAACATACCCATGAACAAAGCAGACTTCAACAATGAAATCAATACTATTAAACACATTGCCATCAACAATGGATATCCACCATCTATTGTTGACAGAATTTTAAAAAAACAATAAAATAAGTCTAGGAAACCAAAGGTAAAATCGGAGAATAAATATATAGTGTTACAATACAATGAAGAGTTACAGCACATTGTCAGCAACATCTTTAAGAAACAAGGATACACTACAGCATTTAAAACAGGATATAATTTACAAAGGGTGATTAACACAAACAGGAATAATAGTGACAAATTTTACAGCACTGGTGTTTATGAATTATCATGCGCCGACTGCCAGATGAAATACATTGGACAGACGGGTAGATCATTCAAGACGAGGTTCAAGGAGCACATCCCCACTAGTAAACAAACTCTACGCCTACAAGGTGTTGAATCCAAATATACTGAACACCTCATCAATCTTAACCACAATTACAATACAATAGACCATACCTTAAGAATACTCCACCACTGCGAAAAGGGCAAATTATTAAATGCTTTAGAACAATATGAAATATATAAAATGTTTAAAACTAAACCGCATACCATACTTAATGAAAAGTTTGAATTTGATTCCAATGTTTTATTTGATACAATTATAACAGAAACAGAGACCAAATAAACTCCCCCCCACCACGTAATTGATAACAATCTATTGAAAATTGCAACCCAGTGAACTTTGGTGACATCAGTACAGTGCGAGACAGTGGGCCCACGAGACATGTGATTTCTTAATAGTAAATTTGTTTGTGTGTTTATTATAGTTTATTCTGAATGTTTGTGTGTAAATGTGTATATGATGTGTGACAACGGATTAATTCATCCAACAAATTTTAACTTGAAAATGGCAGAATAAGCAGAAACGGCCGTCGTTTGAAGAATTTATACGACAATTGACTATTGACGACGGTAAGTTGTAATTATATTTTATATATAACAATAGTCGGAATGGCGATAAGCATAATAAGTAATGAAATTATTTAGTTGACAAAATTTTGTTTTAAATAATAAGAAGTACAAAACTATGACTAATATTGTTAAATTAAATAATGAGAACATTATAGCACTTGTGAAAACTCCACCTTCCTTGTCTGTTGACATCTTGAAGGCGGTGAGTTTGGTTCAGAACTGACGTCGCGCGTCGTAGGAGGAAGAGCAGTCATATTTATTCCTGTTAGTTCTTCCACTATTTTTCCTTGAAAAGAGTAATTTGCATTTTCTTAAGTGACAGCTTTTTGCCCACATGCAGTGCGTTTACTGTATTGGTTCCAATAACTAGTTCTATAGCCAATTTTCGGTACCATTTGAATCCTTTTCTCAGGGAAGTGGAGGAACTTTTTACCTGGTCCGAAAATTCAGTAAATGATTTGGCTACATGGTAATCCACAATGCACGTCGGTTTCTAGAAAATTTAGTCTTTCTTTGTACTTCTACTATTTCATCGGTGTGTTTTGTCGTCAACATTATACGTTTCCCGGTATGTATGTGTGTTATGTTGGCCCCGTGAAGCCAATGTGTCACCACAAAAATAAATTTAGAAAAAACAAAATTTGCACTCATA
>JAGFPH010003766.1:74550-102780 GCA_018207615.1 Philaenus spumarius
TTGTGAGATTTTGTGTTCTGGTTTTATTTTATCTAAGTTACTTTCTTACTAGTCAAGCTCATTAGTTATTTATCATTTACAAATAGTGTTTAAAAAATTACGGAGGTGGTTTTCCAATTAAAAACTAACGATAATCACATATATAAGGAAATTCCTAGTTTCCCAGATATCCTCAGTTTATTTGCTTTAACATATGTTTTACTCAAAACTGTTTGACACGGATTAAACATTTCCGAATATATGTTTTGAGAAACTTCTTCTCAGTTTTAAGTAGGAAACCAGCTCCTGAAGATTGTAAGGGCGATTTTGCATACCTTGTGTAAATGTAAGTACAAGTTTGAAAAGGCGCCTACTAATTCCATTTTGGTTTTAAAGTTAGTATTTCGTTTTGGATTTATCTTATTTTTACAATTTTGTATTCCTTTTTATTTCTTTTTAGTTTTGTGTTTGTTAGCATTAACTTGATAAAGACCGTAGATTATTCTAAACGTCGGGTGTTATTCCCTAATAATGACAAATGTCTGTATAATAATTTATTTGTAAACATTCCATTTTTTTGTTTCACTAAACCCTTTTTAACTACAGAATAGTTGTCAAATTTAATGAAAACTTGGCATTGTACCTAATGAAGTAAAGTCCAATTATGAACAAAACTATTTAAAAAATCCATTTTATAAAGACGACTGTTCAAAGGTTGTACATCTAATATCTCAAAAAACGAAGTTTGTTTGAAAAATGTCCAGAGATTTTTCGATAGCACTTTTGATTTTATATTACATAATGTAATTTTGGAGAACAATTGGACGAAGGATAACTATATAATTAGGAGAATAAAAAACACTAAATTATTCTAAAAGCGTTCATTTTATAACTAAACATTGTTTGAAATGGAATATCATTATTAAGTTCTGGCTTTCCAAGAATAAAATTTATCATTGATAGTAGATAGAAATGCAAGACCTAACGTTTAGAGGCCTCTGAAATGAGATCAAGTAAAAACAATTTTAAAGACGTACAAACAACTCTCGACCTACATATTTTAAATTACACAAATTTGAAATCAATATTATGATGATTTCTCTATTTTCAACCTATTTACTAACGCATGTTGTCACAAATCATATTGCACCAACATGTAAACCTTACAGAAAATTTCAAAATATCGACTTAAAACTCGATACCTTGAAAAAAAAACTTCTCGATACCTTATCTATTATCTAGAAAACACCATTTAAAACCACTAAATATAACAAATACATGTTAAAAAATTATTAAATTTGTTGTCTGATTTTACTGGAAAATAGTAATTTAAAAATAGGAACACCTTAAAATTGTTTATTTAATTCACCTTAATTAAAATATTTATTAAACCCACACAAATATTCAAGAATATCAAACAAATCCAGTAATATAATATGCAATAAGAAGATCTACGTCAGAAAATGTTGAACAGAATCTGAAAAAAGCAAAAAACAACAGTAAATGTATTCGAGAAGTTAAATTCGGTGTATCAAATATTTAAATTACTAGCTATAATTAATTAAGGCCCTTGCATCAGAATATGATCTCTTCGTTCACTCAATTAAAAGTAAAATTAAGTGGAGTGAAGTAATTTAACGTTGCCTATATTTTACTATGCAGAGTTATAGTAATTGCAATACATTATTTGTTTAGATTAAATTAAAATTCCTTTTCAAATTTATTTAAAAATATTTTACTTTAGTGTAGACCTAACAGTAACACAATAATTATTAAGTCTTTATTTCTAAAAACCAATTTCATCTTCCCAGTATAGAGTTGTTATTGTAATGTATCAGAAAATCAAAACTTAATTATTTGTTTAACATGTTTGTATGATTCAATGTCAACTTTTATTTAAACAGTTTAAAAGGAAATGCTTAATAAATAAATAATATATGTTAAGTACTAAAAATGAATCTGAATAGTGAGATGTACACGTTAAACCTTATAATTAAAAATATTATAAACTAAGGAAATTGTTTACTATAGCTTCTTGAATGTTTCATGCAAAATTTACTATATAATTTACATAAAACATTAAAGACATATGGAAAACTGTAAAAATGTATAACTTAATAACTAGCTGTTTACCCGTGCTTCACAATTATAATTTTGATACAACTAAGCTATACTAAATGTGAATGGTTATCAAAACCTATAAAATAACATTTACAATCAGAAAAGTTGATTATTAGTTATTTTATTAGAGTTGGAAGTAATTTAAAAACGGCTCCATCATTTGGATCCTAAAACATTAGTAGGTTTCGGAAAAAGAAGAGCTGACATTTATGTGTTATAAATACTGTTTTAGCAGTTTATTAACTTTTGTAAAAGGCCAAACAAATCTTTTAAATCTAATAAATAAAGCTGCACTTAAAGTAGTGGTATAACCCATAATATTAATAACAGCTAGCAACATACATAGCAAGCTAATCCTTATAGGCTGTGAGCATTAGCTTCAATATGTCTAATAATTGTTATCCATAAGAATTTCTAACATAAACTGTATACTTAAAACAGATATCAGACAAAATTAAGTTCTCCCACTAATATTTGCTTATAAGCATGTATTATTTTTTATATATAAGGGCAGGTATTTCAAATTTAATACCTATTATTAAAAACAACATAAAATTGTTCGAAATGATAAATGTATAAAATTATCTTCTGTGATCTTTTTCAAAAACAATGGCGAGACAAACTAGTTTACAATCTTTATAATTAGTAAGCTGCTTTACTGACAGTATTAAATTTACAATATTTCGCTATGTAAAATCACTACAATTAAAACTGACATTAGGAAAAGTTATATTCCTTTTCATAAAAATTCTCAGTTTGAAAGGCGACGCAATCGTCAAATGAAATAACATAGTGACATATTGTCTCGAAATTATTCAATGCAGATCCTCACATACCACCTATTATCTTTCATTTAGTTTATTTCCATCCTATGTATTCTCCATTCTTCTTATTTTCCTCCTTCAACCATTTGTAAAGGGGAGTGAAAAACTTCTTAAATGATCCAACATCAAGTTTTGGTTTCCCAGTTACAATTCTCACTCCTTCCGTCCATGGTTTGGAAGCGCCCAATGAGTACATCTTCCTGTAAATAACACTAGATACGTTAGAAGAAATAACACCAGAGATTTCGTGGTAATTTGCAATTCTGTAAAAACTTAAACAACAAATAAATAAATGCATTTAAAAAAATATTTAGAACTTTGGCTAAAATTCGCCAGGATTCATTATTTTGTTGCATTCTATAAAGTGATTGAATACTTTAGTATAATTAGAAAAAAAAAACAAATATTTTACAATGTGTATAAAAAGATCTTGGATCCAAGATACATTTTAAGTATAAAAAACGTTTGTACTTAGATGTGTGCAAACTTTAGGTTTTTGATTTTGTGGCGACCTGAGATCCATGTATATACACATGATCTCAGGGAGCCACTGAGTCCCTAGTCGGCGCCAGAGTTATAGTGCAGCGTAACGAACCACTGAGATCGCAAAAGGAGCAGTCAGTGGAACGAGCCCAACGTAGCGACAACGCCATTTAGGATTACGCAGTAATAATTACATTAATTGATAAATTTATAGTTATGGTTGGCTAGTAAAGCATAACCCCCCGTACCGACGTTGTGGGGAACCGTTGGTGGCAAATAACCAACCACAATGTAGTTCGCGATTTAATAATTAATACAATAGTTCGGTAGGGCCTTGCAAGGCCACATGTAACCTCACTGGTAATTCCATTTAGTTAATACCTACAATTATTATATATGATTTTATAAATAAGATAAATGTTAGTTACAAAATAGCCTCATCAAGGTTAGCTTGGGATCCAGCTGATAATTTGGTTTACCAGAATTGCCTTCACTTAATAATTAACTATTTAAAGATTCACGTGGTCAGACAACCTGTAGGCCTATGGGCCCAGCACCTTGCAATTTGGTAACCTGTTTTAAGAATAGTATACCTTTATTATATTATGCCTTTAACTAGTTACATACAGTTAATGATTATTGCTAAAATAATGACTTGACTTTGATCAAGTAGAAGAAGAAGAAGAATTTTCCCTTTAAAGAATAAGACACCAATTATTTAGGATGCGTTATTTTTAAACAACCAAATCAACAAACTTACTTTAATACTTTTCCGGCTTCCTTGCTTCCATATAAGTCGCACAAATGCAGTTTAGAGTTTGGATCATTTGGATCATATTTCCCAGCTTTAATACAAAGACCCTCATAGAGTTGGAACTCTACAATGTAGGCTACGAAGTAACTAAACAATGAAGGAGAAAGAAAGTTAAGCAATTTAGTGCATCAAAAGGAAAAGTGAATATAATTTTCAAGTTTTTTCGCTAAAATATTAAGAATTTAGAAAGAATGTGATAGTTTGTTAAGTTGTTTAAATACTTAATTAAAATATTAATTCAAGGTTGTTAGAGGCTACCTACACATATGAGAGTGGTTTGATGAACCCGCTGTCTCAAGTCGAACATGAACATTATTACTTACCTGTACGTACTTTTAGTTATGAACAGTGAAAGTTCCTGCATTTCAAACAGTGATTAACAATATAATTTTAAATGCGATTTCCTGATTGTTTCGGTAACTAAAGTTTAATTTCAATAAGTAAAATGTGTATATACTTTTACCTCTATCTTCAATAAGTAACTCAAATTTTAAAGTTTATATTCGTTAAAAACAAAAACAGCAATCGGTGTATTGTATCTCTCATAGTGCTGTACATTCGGTTTCTTATTTAAAGTCTTTACAAGAAACCAAACTGAACAGTGGTAATTGAAGGAAATCTGTTTAAGTTCTGAAAAACAGCTGGTAAAAGTGATAAAAGCGTTGGATAGGAGGCGGAAACAAAGAGTGAATAGCCCAACAAGAGCTGGAGAAAATAATTAATTACAAATAAATTAAATATTAACAATTTCATTTTCGTGTTTTTGAACGACATAAAAATTAATTGCACTAACATTTATTATAACTCCACTGACATGATTGCTTCAAATGTGTTATTCGTTATTGTGCAACAGTAAAAAGTTGTTTGTAAATACATAAGCGTTTATAAAATATATTAAAAATTAAAAAAACGTTTACCTTGCAAAATAGTATTTTTGGGGCGTTTTTAAATATTATAACATTCAACGTTTCATTATATTGTATTTAATTAAAATCTATTGGGGTAAGTTTTAAAGGTCAACTGTATTTTGTAATTTTTGTATATAATGGTTTTTATCAACTAACCTGATTAATGGTTCATCATCACCATAACTAATGTCGCCAGCGAAGTCTAAATACTCTTCACCGCGGGTGCCGGATGGAATTATGCCTTCGAACTTTTTTCTGAAATTTTAGGAATAAAAACATAAAATGAAAAACTGCTAAATACAGTAGATAGAATGTTTTCTTATTAAATACATTCTCGTATAAGGTAACACATAAAGATGGTTTAGAGTTGTCAATATTCATTATGGCTTTACAAAATATATTTTTAGATCTTTCGTCACAGCTGTTAATATTGCATACTAAATTTGAATATTAATTGAATGTCGAGGAATTGTTTTGAACACTCATCAAAGATTTGCAGTCTTGCTTTTTGTAACTTAACTACCAATGCGGTACCTAATTTCACATCTGATCGTGAAGTTTCAGTAAAGTTAATAGGTAGTTTATACTGACTAAGCATAATGCGTCCATGTGGAAGTAAACTCGCTGCTACGCCAGGGTGAGCAGTCAGAAGAAATCCTACTCTATTTAACTTACACCAAGCGATCAGAGCAAGTCCTGTGAATGTTTTTCCACATCCTCCATAAGCCTCTTGGAATATTTTGTTGGATGCAGTTACAGACTTCATCAATTATCTTCTTCTGGTCTTCATTAGCTTCAGATATATATCATCGAACTGATTATCCATCAAGTCGTCATCATCCTGTTCAACAGAAGTTAAATGAAATACAGGTGAAGGTAAATTTAGTTCTTCACAACTTATTCCATGAGTCGTTAGTATTTCATTAATATGAATCAAAGCCCTATTGTAAGTTTCATCAAGTTGCATTGAATTTTTCAAGTCGTCGCACATACGATCTTTGAACACGTCCCAGAGTTCTCTTGAATATTCAGGTGCGTTAAGAGCGATTTTAATTGCAAACAAATCTCGCAGCTGCTTAGCAGACGTCTTAAAGTCTACAGCTTGTTGTATCCCGTTAATATATGCATCATTACTTTCTGCAATTCCAAGTTTAATCGCCGCATCACGAAATGTAGGATAAGTATGACCATTTACAGTTTTAAATCAGTGTTTGATTTTGCGCCATGAACATTCAATAGAAGTAAACGTAAGTGGAAAAGCTCAATGTTCTTAGGAGAAATAATATGCATTCGCGTCACAACATCATCCCCTCCTCTCTTTCTGACACGTCATTCCTTTTTATTCCAAGTGTAGTTTTTCGGCATCTCTATATACAGCAAGTTTTTTGAAGGTGAATCAGGAACTTGGTTGGCTTTGAACCATTCTGTTAACATTGTGCGATGATCAGCAGCTGCTACCTCATTACCTTCCTTAAAAAGAATTGGCTCATGGTTCTCTAAGGGACATGCCATACGCTTTACTGTGTGTGCCATGTAAGACATTTCAAAACCAAATAATCGCCAGCATGCTTCATGAGAAGTAACATATCGAGCGTTTAAATGTGATTTTATTTCATCGTACACTAACTCATTTTGAACCTGTTGATTTTTAAAGACAACAACGCAAGCATCAAATCCCTTAAAAATATATTTATATAGATATTTGACTGCTTGAACTGATGCAAAAACTTCATCATTGATGTGACTATTGTACTTTTGGGAAAGATATGGAGAATATGGAACTACCCATGATTTATTGATGATTTTTCATTTCTTTCTTTTATATGGGTTACGTTGTCACGTCGTCGATATGTTAGAAAGCCTTTGTTGCAGTCTCTGGTTGTGTTTGAAAAAGGCTTAGGAAAGGTTTTCTTACAAATTCATTTATCATTATGACATGGCGCAAAACCAGCTTAATCACATGGACCGTGAATATTGTGCTTCAGAATGATTTTACGAAGAATTGGAGCATCAACTTCGGATGGAATTTCAGTTGAATCAATTTTGTCAAAATGTTCTGATGTGTAAATTTTGTAATCATTTTCAAGTGAAACTAAAATATGAATGTGAGGAAGTCCTCTCTTTTGGAACACGATGGTGTAGACTAAAGCACTTACCTTGCCAAAAACCTAATGCTTTTGGATATCCTTTAGTAGTTCCTGTAAATTTTCATGAACAACTTGATCAACAATGTCAGGACAGTCATTCCATTTGCAACCATCTGGCAGACTTTCAGTTATTTCAGTCCATTCGGGATTGCAAGTCATAGTTATAAAAAGGTCTGGTTTGCCGTACTCTCAAACAATAGCCATTGCATCGTTGTAAAGTTCAAACATGTTTCTTGTTCTACCTTAGAATGTAGACACACGTATAATAGGTTTTCCGATTTCATGTTTGATTGATTGGTGAATTAAATGCATTAAATTTTGTTTTAGCTCCATTCAAAGTTTATTTTGATCCATTCGTTGAAAGCTTAGGTTATTTTCCTCCATACGGGAGTACAAATCAGTTAACCATTGAAGAAACAATGCCCCATTACTTTGAATAAATTTTGATTGTGGTCGATACGCTAATCAGTACTTTGAGTATTCCATTAAAGTTACATTCGATCTTTTAGCTGTTGAATGCAATGGATCATGTTTTAGATTAATGTGCTATCCTGGTTCACCATATGAAAACAATAACGGATAGGCAAGGGGATCAAGTGATGGATCCATTATGTTAATACATTTCAGTTGACAGTTAAAAGGTTGAATGACTAATCTTCGCTCACCAATAGGTTGTCTGTCTTCAGCTCGAAAGATCGTAGCCACGTCGTTAGCTGACTGCGCAGTTGGTGTGTTGTATCTTCTTACGTTTTCTTTGGTACTTATAATTTCCATCGTTACAGATTCAGCGTCTTCTGGTGATTCCTGTACTAGATCATGCATTTTTTTTAAATGACTGAGAGTATGTATTGATTTCTACAAGATTTTGGCTTAATTTTTCCTTTAAATGCAAATCACAAACTTGATTAAATGATCGAGCATATGGATTGATTTCTGTAAGATGTTGGCTTAAGGTTTCCATTACATGCAAATCACAACCTTGATTAGCTGGATTTCCCATACCTTCCTAAACAGCTGCCTTTACGTCATAAGTGTAAAGTTGAGCGTAAACAGGTCTATCATCATCTTGAGCATATTACGATCCAACACTGTGGTAAATTTGATCGTGAATCTTAAAGTATCTCGGACCAAATGGGCGAGGCTCTTCAACTTTTGCAATCGTACTTTCCATCGCCATTGTCAAATTATACGATCGAATATAAGTAAGATAACTTTTATTATTGTGCAAAAGATCCAAAAGCACATACGATGTACGAATTGAAGGTAATTTGACTTTACCATGCGAACAACAAATACTAAAGCCATCTCCAACTCCCCTTCTTTCACATGAAAATAACAGTGCGGAACATTCAGAGCATTCTTCTTCCATTTTTCCTAAATAATTAGGTTCAATTTGGCCATTAAAGTCTAACGCAATTTTTAAAATATGCGGTTGGTGATAAACGTTTTCTTCGATGTGCTACCTTGTCTTTCTTGTTCATGTTGGCGATATTCCAAATCTCGTCTCGCCTCTTGATGTGCTGAAGTATTTCTTTCCAGTTCATTATTTCTGTAATCTTGACTTTGACGCAGTTTCCTAATGCGTCCACGTGTATTCAATCTGTTGCGATCATCAGCTTCTGTTCTTTCTCGTGCAGTAATTTTTCTACGGGGCATAACCTATTACTGTAAGACTGGGATGTAAAGGCATCAAACAATATGTAAAAAATCTCAAGACAACCCCGTAAAATAAGATCTTGCACAAAACAAAAAAGAAATATAATGTAAAATTAAGTGAAACTTGCTAACATTTACAGTGTAAGGATAAAATAATCATCTTAAAATGGTTTAGTAAACACACTTAAATGTATTTAATTTCCAACAGCTGATACATTTGTTTTTATTTCCAACAGCTGATAAATTTGTTTTTTATTTACAATTAATTGTTAACGTTTTATAATGGGAGGTAAAGGGCACTATGTAAATTTTTTTCATAATCCGGTTTTCAGCACCATCTGTTTCTATTTGTTTTGATCTATTTAGAGGTATAGGGCACTATGCCCAATGCCATTTTATATGGGAGATAGGAAAAGGTAAACCGCACTATGTCACTAAGCAACTTAGAGGTAAATAGAACTATGTTGACATAGTGCTGTATTCTCCAAACTAAAAATCTAAAGTTAAGAGGAAAAAGGCACCAAGTGGACTTGGTGCTGTTTACTTCTAAGCACACATGGAAAACCAAGGAAGAAGAACAAGTTGTTGGTGACTTGGTGCTTTAAACAACTAACCTAAAATCAGCTGTATTAACACTAACGCATTGTTTGTTGTTAAAAATGATTAAAGGTCATCTACCTCCAGCAGAAACAGTTCGTATTAAATAAGAATATGATGCTCACCTTACTGAATCAAAAAACAGGTACACTTTAAAAAGTGATGATTCAAAAGCTGCGAAAGAAAATCCTAATCACAGAGTTTTAACTGGCGACCTACAAAAATGTTTGCCAACACCAACGATAACAAGTGGCTTAAGCTTTTATAAGAGAAAGCTGTGGACTTTAAACTTTACATTGTACGACGCATCGGATTCGTCAGTTCGTTGTGTGATGTGGGATGAAACAAAAGGATCGCGGGGCGGTAACGAAATTGCTTCGGCCCTGCTGAAGTGGGCTAACAGCGTAATACCAGACTCACAAGTAGATGAAATTACCCTGTGGACTGACAACTGCTATGGGCAAAATAAGAACAAATCAATAATAATGTGTTTCTTTTGACTTTTGAAAAAATACCCACAACTTAAGAAAATTAGTCAAAAGTTTTTGTTGAAAGGCCACACCCATATGGAAGCAGATACTGTGCATGCTCTCATAGAGAGGAAGATGAAAAAGACTCAAACTATGACCATACTTACTCCGTGGGATTGGCAACAACTAGTCCGCCAAACTTCAAACAAATATAAAGTTCATAACATGGAAGTTGAAGATTTCAAAAATTTTGAGAAGCTAACCACTGGCAAAACTTCACCTTTTGTTTACAGAAAAGTAGATATTAACAAAGAACCGTTTTTCATCTCTCAATGCGTTCGGTTACAAGTAAGGTAGGACAATTTGGGTCACCTTTTCTTGAAAACCACATTTAGTAGCGAGTTTACTGAAGTAGATCTTGTACAATTCCGCAGAAGTCAGGAAATTCCATGGCCAGCTGATCTGGAGAGTGTATCTAATGAAAGATTGCCCATCAACAGGAATAAATACTCTGATTTAATGGCTCTGCTCCACTTACTACTAACGGTCTGTCACGACTTTTACAGAAACCTGCCTCAGTCGAGTAATGCGCCTGAATATCCCACAGAGGATCGTCCTGACGATTCTGACGAATAAGAAGAAGTTTATGAAGCTACAGTGTTTTTGTAATAACAAATAATTATAAGTTTATGCTTTTTTTAATACGAAATTAAATTTGCTTTTATAAACTAAAAATATGCTGTTTTTATCTTATGCAACCATCTACTTAATTTGTCAAAAACTTTAGAGGTAAAAGGCACTATGTGTTACAAAATATTTGTATTATTTTTTTTGGTTAGCGTTTAACAAAATCAATATATATATTGTTGTCTCATATGATAAAAAAATAACTAAAAAATAAATATAAAAAATATGGTTAGGTTATATACACAAATTAAACAACTTGAACTAAAAAAAAAAACTTTAAATCGCTCTCCTGAAAAATTTTGAAAACGTGATATTGAAATAGTTTCAATATGGAAATTTCTGAAACTTCAGGAACCTATATCTCAGGAACCACTTGACTTATATACTTGAAACTTTTGTTTTAGCAGTTTCTCCCTAAGGTATATGATTGTGCAAAATTTCAAGAACTTAGCCCATACAGTTTTCGAGTTGAAAAATCAAACGGACAGACTTAGCGTTTTATTAATATGATGATGATGATTAGTAAAACTGTTACTAGTACCATGTTTAACAAATATGTACAATTATAAGATAAGTTACAACTTCATTTCAGATGTACACATGATTTCTAACTACTGATTGCTAAAGTTTTTTTTTTATATAATCAACTAGCTAGCCCGATCAGGCTTTGCACGGATATACAAATCAAAGTTAAATGTATATATTAAAGCTATATTACACTATGTATAGCTTATGGGGATTTTTAGTAACTTTGACCCCCCCAAACCCCCCTAAAATTTAGATTTTTTAAAACCTTTCTTAGCGAGCACCTGGTTTTCCGTTTGGTGGTTTTTGAGATTCGTGATGAGTGAGTCAGTGAGTGGTATTTCGATTTTATATATAAAAATATTTTAAAAGGGAGGGTTTTCCTAAATTTTTTAATTTTAATAATATTATGAGAAGGTTTGCTGTTTGCTGTAAATATAAAATGGGGTAATTTTTCTATCATTTATTTCGTGCTCATGTATTTTCATTTAAGGGTATATTAACTTTTCTTAAAGGTATATAACTCTCATTTGAGGGCATGTTAAATATCAATAAAAAAATTGTTATTCAAATTCTAATTGACTAAATTTAACATAAATTAATTAATTTAACCTCTTGTAAGTGGTTAACTAAGGCATCTCAGCAGTTTGGTTGGTTTAGTCATAATAGAAAAAAATATTTTTGCATTAAGTAAGGATTGACATATGCAGTTTACACAGCGAAGTGCGATTTTCCAAAATGTTAAGGACTCCAGACTGTCACACTACATTCGCATTTCAGCTTTCTATGCGTTCCATTAAGTTCGTTTATAAGTGCTAAATTTAACATGAGGATGATAATGACATCAATAGCATGGACCATTTTACGAGCCACAGTGATAGTCTTTTGTTAACATAGACTATAACACATCTGAATAAGGAAAGTACCTGTAATTCCAGTACTCCTGGTTGTATTTTTGCGGACCGATGTTGCCCTTGAAAAGATCCCATCTCCAAAATTCACCCGCTAATGCATACGGAATCGTTTTCATCTTTGTCTCAAATGTTTCGTACAAAGTGTTTATTATCACTTCAGGATCCGGTTTACATGATTTTTCTACAAGACCAAGTCTCTGGAGATGAGTGTAAGATTCAAAGGCTAGTGTCATTACATCCGCCACGCCTTCATCTAATCCTGCAAAGTAAACAATATATTGTAAAGATATCTTTATTACACATTTTTTTAAACAAAATATTTACTTTATTTCTGTTGGTCTAATGAAGCAGAGAGAGCACTGTATAACACAGGTAGAACGTTACCCACTAATTAAGTTCGCAACTGTGTTAGAAGTTACAACTGTAACTGTTGAAGCACACCCAACATGTACCCCCGCCACGCTGCACTCTGCACGCTGCCTGACCACCTCTCAATCTCCCGACGACCGTCTTATGTGCTCTGCGTGGTGATCTGCCAACTGGAAACCACTCTCTGCCGCTTCCATGATCCCTCTGCGTATCATCGTTCCTTGGATTATATGCGTCTCTTCCACTGCCCGTCGTTACCTGCATCCTATCCACATTGCCATGACCTTGTTTTTTTTTTCACCCACCTTCTCGACTCTCCTGCCTACTGAATCAGGTGACGAATGACATCAAAATTTTAGTATGTCGTAACCACACTTCCCATTTCCACGTTCTGTCTTTTTGTGCCAACAACCTTACATTAAACATTAGTTAATCACTATTACATTTTATCTGACCTACAAGTAATCTAACCATTCCCGAATTATTCTTAACCTTAAAGAAGACTGAATTTGGGATAGAAAATTCAGCAAGTACTGCAACTATACGAGAAATAAGGCTGTTTTCAGTTTCAAAGTTTGATATTAATTGTGTCATTCACTACTTTATTTTCGAAGAATGATTCTGAATTTGAGACAATCTGTTGTATAATAAGTTAGTTCTAATATACTATAAGGGTTGAACTTTGATAAAAGTTTCTATTATTTTTGTATCTGTGTACTTATTAAAGTTTAAAGTGTTAAGAGTAAAAAAAAAGTGTTTTTGTAAAAAGAAGACCATTTGTTTTTTTTCATTTTGATGTTCTATAAGGTTACTATTTTATGGCAATGTACTTGGTTTATTGATGATATTTTTTACTTAAGTGCTAAAATTATGTATTTTATGAATAGAAAAAAACCAGGTTTTACACCTTTAAATGTTATTTTACCGTTTTTCCAGTAGAGAAAAAAAGGTAAAACCATGAAGGGTGCCAATGTAACGAATCTCCAAGTGATGGACTAGGTTGATTATATAATGCGTGAGTGTACTTACCAGGATTTGCTGGTATTCTGTAGCAACAAGGTTGATTCTTGTATCCTTCTGAGTAATGAAGATGGCCCATTTCGTGGATCAATATGTGCGTAGTAATCGCGGTTACAGAACCGCAGATTGAGATTCTAAAATATACCAGATCAACTAGATTAAAATAATTGAAAATTAATTTGTAGCTCCAATGTCAAATAATTTATTTAATAAACTGCCCAATAATGAATTCTCGTGTATTTATTTTATTACCAAGTTATACCACATTACAATAGTTAAAAATTAAAATACTTACAAAAAGTAATAATAATGATCGGATATTAAATTTATTTCATGTCTTTAAAAACATGACAATATGTATAAAATAAAATACCATAGATTCGCTTAAATATGTGTGCCTGCTTTGTAACATAATTTTAATTATAAAAAATATATATATATATATATATATTTTACTAAAAAGTTATTACACATCAAAATAAACTACATAAAAAGTTAATGAAAACTATTTAATATGTTCACATCATATTTTTTTAAGTCCATTTCGCCCTAAAATGTATGTTTTTCAAAGTAAGACTGAAAAATAATATTACCATGGTTTAATCTGAAACGATTTTTTGGATACTTTTTGATATAAAACAACACAAAATAAGATAAAGATTATAATTATAATATAAAGTTAACTTTTTACATATTATTGGGTAAGAATTAAACATCTAAAAAATGTATTCTGTTATTTATTTAAAAAAATAAATAAAACATGTTTTTAAACACTTAAATTTATTCTACTTGAACCACTTTCAAAGAAATTGAGTTCCATCTATGTATTGATTTAAATTGATTGTTGTCCAGGCTATCTGTAAACGTTTCAAATAGTTAAATATTGTGAACATATATAGCAGCAGTAATAAACCCTCTGTCTCTACATAAAAATGGAAGTTTGTTTCTTTGTCCTCTATAGACTCAAAAAAAATTCAACCAATTTCTCTAAAGATTTCACACTTTATCTATGTCAGTACCAGGTGTGTTTAGACATTTCAATCACTACAGTCTAAATCGGTTAAATACCCCAATAAACTATAGTTAAACTAACTTCCTACAAAGTATAAAGCTAAAAGTATTCAATATTATACTTAATTGATATAAAAAACATTTGAAATTAAATTACTTAACTCAAAGAGATGATATGAGATAACTACCCTTAAAATTAAATGAAGCAATAGCGAAGCATTGCCGGGTCCCCTAATATTGTATACAAAGTGTAACTAAATCAATTAGTCAGCTGATTAATGTGTTTGTTAACATTACTTGGTTATTCTATTTATTTTGAACAAACCTAGTATAGTAATTGGCTTCTACAGTAATTCGTTTAAAACTGAATTTTCAAACATTTTGATTTGCATTTATTTTCTAGCTAAGGTAAAATAATAATATAGTTTAAAATGTCAGGATCTAGCAGTTCATTCGACAGTATACGAAGTCAACTGTTTCCAAAAGTAATGCTCAGGAAAACAAATTAGTTTAAACTGTCTGGCTTTAGCGTGAGCTTGGTTTTTTTTAATTTCCCCGAAAAGGGGGTAGTTCCCTTTCAGATATATTTTTTTTTCAGGATATCCTGTAGATAGCCTTTGATATAATCTAACTATTAATGCTGAATGTTGAGTCCTTTCATCGTTATAGTGGTGGAGGTAGGCCATTGATATTGGGCCACGCCCATTTTGTTTTTTGGGTCTTTTTGGTTACTAACCTAAACCACGCCCACTTTTTTAAGGTCCTAGCTTAAGCCCATTTTTGGGTGTTTTTGGAGTTTTTTTTTGGTTCCTAACCTAACCTAACCTTTTTTGAGGATTTTGGATTTTGGGGGTTTTTGGTTATTAACCTAAGCCTGCCTTTTTTAGAAGATTTTGAGAGTTTTAAAATGTTGGACAAATTTTGGATTTTTGGGCAAATTTTTATTTTTGGAGCCGCCATCTTTTTTGGCAGCCTCCTTGATTTGTAATAATTAATATTTAATTTTAATTTAATTATTTGCTTTGAAAAAAGTTTGGATGTCTCCGAGAGTCGAACCGGGTACCACCCAACGAACTATACTACAGGAAAGCTCGCTGCCCATAAGACTAGTGTTGTGTTTTCCGAACTCATACAGATGTGTGTGGCGGGAAGTATCAGAGGCGTGCGGGCCTCTGTAAGTGGGCAAGAGCTATGGACCTGGCACGTGAGCGTTATGCGGTTTTCCGTCATTCTGCCGCACATGTTTCAACCACGCGGGAAAAGACATTATTCGCCACTCATAAGTTCTTTTTTAAGTTCTGGCTAGGCTAACACAACTGGTGTTCTGTTTGTAATGTTGTTTTTATTTTGTGGCAAATGGTTAAGAGCTGCGCTGTTTACAATTGTATTTCAAGATGGACGATAGACAGCGACATTTCTTTTTACAAGTAAGTACTCATTTTATTAAGCATGTTAAAGCTCATTTTGCAGTCCCTGAATAGTAATACTGAGACAAGATTATTGTCTGTGTTATTGTAGGCTACCATTAACTCGTGCTAATAAATGATGTAAAAGTGCTTTTATTAACTTCCCGCTACCAATAAAGGGAAGTTATTGATTTCGGTCCGATTTTCGAAAGTCGAGTTTTCATTAAATCTCCACGTTTTGAGGGCCCAGGAAGCCATTCTGACTATTCCCGCCGAGGTGTCCGACCGTGTGTGTGTGTGTGTGTGTGTGTGTGTGTGTGTGTGTGTGTGGATGTATGTGTGTAAATAAATTTTTGTCGTACAGTTTCTCAAAAACGAATCAACCGATTGAATTCTACGACATGTCATTCGAAAGGGTGTATCAAAACTTAGATGTGATTAGATTTGAGAGTTAATCCATCGAGCCAATCCGAAGAAATTAAAAAAAATAACCTAATTTTTTTTTGAAATTTTTATGTTTTTTAAAAATAACTTTAAAGCGTGAGAAAAAATCTGAATAAAACCATGTATACATTTTTTGTGCTTAAAAAACTGCGTCGACTGCTTTTTTGAAAATGAAAATCGGACGACGCATTCAAAAGTTATCGTTGTTTAAAAATTCACAAATTTTCGTTTTTTGGTATTTTTTGGTATTTTTTTAACATATCTTCCAGATTTCTCAACCAATCAATATAAACCTGTACATTTTCTTTTTGTGCTTTAAAAACTGCGTAGAATGCTTTTTTTAAAATGAAAATCGAACGACGCATTCAAAAGTTATCGTTGTTTAAAAATTCACAAATTTTCTTTTTTTGGTATTTTAACAAATAAACTCATTTTTAAGCGTTTAAAATTCAAACTAAGCGGGAAGTTCTAGGGTTGGCCTGCACGGTCAACCAATTTCCAGATTTTTATTCTGGTAATTAATTCAATTAATTCATTTTGAACTGAAATATCTAACAACAATGCATCTGGCTGGCCCTAATACATACAAGTGCAGTATATTTAAAAACGTTAACCCTAGAAGTGCTCAATGGTGGTTTGCTCGGTGCCCCGGCCATTATGGCAGTTTTTCAGGGTTATTTTTAATAAATTGTACTGTATCTTACATTAGTAGGCCCATAATAAACGAGATACGGCAAAAAAACTAATATTTGTAAGCCATATTTTATAAAAAAAGTCATAAAGTAAAGGAAACAATATATTATTTCCTATTTATCATTGTTCTTTAAAAATATATATATATTTTTGAAAAACGTCCCTTTTCTGTTAAATTTTTTCTCATTCTAAAACGTATAATCACATATATTATTTCTCAAGGCCATTTTTTTGTCAGTACGCCATAACTTCCTTAATACATCATCAAATTACATGAACGAGGCATCATTTTAAAGCTTTCCTTAACCGCTACACCGGAAAAATATACAAAATACAATTATACGAAAAAAATACAAAAAAATTAATAAATAAAGAATCCGAAAAGTAACAGTGATGTAAGATCAACTAAGTTGTAGGGATATTTTCCTGGCGTAGGCAACACTGATAATATACAATTTAAACACATCTATTCTTTACTTCAACCCTCACCTATGCCCATGACGCACTAATTACGCACTATACGATAATAAATATACGGTGTTTACTTGAATTAAGTGGGATTTAAGTAAGTTAGAATGCGAATGCTTCGCACGGGTCAGCTAGTACTCTCCTAAAACATAATTGAAATATTTTATTATTCTGTAGGTATTTACCTACAAGAAAATATATGTTTGGAAATACAAAAAAAATACATTTTATATTGGGCATATTATGAAAGTTAGTGAATGCGCAGAGATTTATTCAATACATTATACCATTTCAATTTTTAAATTTGATTTGTTTTACGTTTTAGCTTTTGATGAAAACCTTATTATAAAGTTATTTGCTGCGAAAAGAGGAAAAATTATAAGCCCATCAAATATAGTGTTTTATGCAGCAAACATTTCACCAAACACGATTACCATTTAATTTTGCTAAACACGAGAAGAAAAAAGTTAAAAATTGGTGCAGTTCTAACCATTTTCGATTTTCCAGCTCATATGCAACATTCTTCGGATAAACGGAGGAGGACTATCATTATAAATAAACTACTAAATAAAGCATTCATATTTTAAGAGACAGGTTGTTATCTTTAGATGATTTCGATTATGTGGTAACATATAAGCTAAGTCAAGATCATTTAGAACTATTTTTTCCTGTGTCAGAAGTCGGGGTGGAAACAATGACAATCCGAATACCAAACAGTTCACTTGGGCAGTCAGACAACTAATGCTTCGTAATAGTGTTAGGGCTTCTGAAAATGCCAACTGCTTTGAGTTTGACCCTAGCTCACACCTAGGCCTTCTTGCGTTAGGTCAAAATCTTTGCGATCTCTATGATATTAATGATAGTGAAATTAATTAATCAATTAATTAATTAATTAATTAGTGAGTGCCGCATTGGTCATGGAAAATTATAGTAATTAAAATTTTTAAGACGAAATTTTATATTACATTTGTGGCGTGATTGTGAGGCATATAGAAAAAACATAAACTGTACCAACTGTAGCTTTTTGCGCCATGCAAGTGAATCCGATTTTACGGCTAATACATGCTTCACTGATTTTAAATATAAAGGAAAACTAATCAGATCTAGTGAGGATGTATTTAAAATTGTGAAGTATGCCTACATGCTCAAGTTATGAACATCAGGAACAAATTAAATGTTACTTCTTACGCTTTAACAATGACAGTTTGTATCCATTTCAAATGTAGTGTTTTCAAAGGGCATGTGGGTAACGATGAATTTACAGGAAGCCATTATTAAATTTACAGGAAGCCATTACAGGAGTTATTTTTGATTAAATCTGTTACCCAATTATTGTTTTAAATAATTTAACACCATACTGCAAAACGGAAAACTTTGGATATGACAAAAAAATCTAACTTAGGAATAAGTTAAACATTTACCAAAGTAATTTTATTTTCTAACATGTAAATATTATTATTGTCTTGTTTGTACGTCTATGTATCTTTAATAAACAACAATACAAAATTGGTTGTATTATTTTCTTTACTGTTACCTTGTAAGTCGTTTCATGTCTGTGGTTGTACGAATATTGATACTTGTAGACTGATATTATGAAAATTAGCAAGGCATAATCTTAATTAATAATAATGTAATGTTCTTTATTATAAAAATCATTGGATGATCAACAGTTACCAACAAAACTTCGTAGTGAAATATAAACATATTGAAGAATTTACAGAATTTGTATTCTGTTGTAACAGCGTTTTTGTAATGCCTGCCGTCTGTGCCGGGCGTATTCTTGCCCACTTACTACGCCTTCAGACCACGGACGCAACCCCAGATTTCGGCACAGTTTCTATACCCCAGTGCGCGATCCATTAGTGTATATCGATGGTACCACCATGACCCGAGTCCACAACGCTACCGATTAGTCTACGCTGACTCTGTTTACTGTATTAGTCGAGTATATAAGTTTAACATTCGTCATCAACCTTGTATCAGACAATAGTGTTATAGTGTGCTTGGGATATAGTGTAAAATACATTATATAACTGTTTCTACCGATCTTAACCGGATTTGACCATAACCCCGAACACTATCGATCGTTCCCGAATCCAGCCGAATCGGACTTAGAAGAAATTAGGAGCTTTAAAATGTTATAGTGTGCTTGTAATATAATATAAAATGCATTATATAACCCCGAACACTACCGATCGTTCTTGAATCCAGCGGAATCGGACTTAGTCAAAATTACGACTTGCAAACCGATCTTTTTCCGAACGTAAGGCTCTTCCGCAAACCCCGCAAGCCGTACTTAGGCAAAATAAAACTTAGGCTAACCATAGGCGCTGCCGCAACCCCTTGTAATATATTTCTACCGGTCTTACCCGAACTAAAACGACGAACTTGACCGAGCTTAGGCTTCGCTGTACCCTGAATTATCTTTATAAAATGTGTTATAACGTATGGAAAACCGAGCTAACCAAACGTGTCCGAGTTGAACCGAAGGGCACTTAGCCGAAATAAAACTTTGGCCAACCTTAGGCTCTGCCACACCCCATGCAAGCCGCACTTAGGCTAACCATAGGCGCTGCCGCAACCCGTTCGTATGATATACACTATTTCTACTGGTCTTACCCGTACCAAAACCCGAACTTGACCAAGCTTAGGCTTCGCTATACCCTAAATTATTTTTATAAAATAATTATGTATAGATGAGTTATAATGTACGGAAAACCAAGCTAACCCGAACGTAAGGTTCTGTCCGAGTTCAAGCCGAACTAAAACTTTGGCCAAGCTTAGGCTCTGCCGTAACCCAAGCGTGTAATATACGTAATTACTTAACCGATCAAAATATAACGTAATGTTTATAAAAAGTAAAACAAGTTGTATTCGGTCTAACTCAATCCGCGGGGTCACCCCTCCCCAAATTTTGCAACAAAATTTCGAAAAAACGGAAATGTTAATGTTTGTAACGGAGGCTTAAGTGCAAGGAATTCTACAATATATTTCGGACACGCAGGCAGCTATTCAGCGTCTTCGTGTGTAGAGCAATTCCCCCCGCAACGGAATTTCTTCGTAATGGTTATTAATATAAAATTCGCTCAACTAAACTGTATTTTCCGAACGTAAGTCTCTGCCACATCCTATGCGTATGATATAACTGTTTCTACCGGTCTTTTTCGAACGTAAGGCTCTGCTTCAACCCTTGCAAACCGCACTTAGCCGAACTAAAACTTTAGCTAACCTAACCTTAGGCTCTGCCGCACCTTTGTGTATGATATACGTGATTAAATAACCAAACTTAACCGAATCCGATTGTATTACTTAACGTTGAAACTTTCTCTAAGTCACCTTTAAAATTTGTTCCATATAGGTAAGAAAGAGAGGTCACGTCACTTTCGGCTCTCTCGTTTCAGATACCTTTTCAAGGTCACAGGAAGTAACTTAAATTCTACTTAAAATAGTTTTGTTTGAAAGGAGGTAATAAGCCATAAAGAGTATTATTTTAAAACATTTATTTAGTTTTAATTACATGCACAGAAAACAACTCTTTCTTTGTGTTTACTTGCAGTGGTTTTTATCTTATCCAATGTAACATTACATTTATAGTTTAAATCTACACTTAGCTCTTTTATTTCTTTTTCTAACCAATAATTCGAAACATATAACTCCTATGATTTTGGAACTGCAAAATATAACGAATCTTGCCTCTGTAATTAATTTGTTTGATTCCACACACTACTAATTCTGCCCCTTCTTCCAGGTCTTCCAGCCGACGACACTTTCCGGGAATAACTTTGCCTTGTATTTCTTGCATGCCAAGTGTGGATACTTGCTCTACTTCGTCCTGGCTGTAGGGGAAATCTTCTGGGGTTTTCCAAGCATCTGTTAGTAGTTTAAGATGTTCTATTTTAGCAAAAGAATTATTATTAAAACTAGTAAGTCCGTTCATTGTAAATGTAAAAATGGCTTGCTCTGTTCGCTAAATGCACAATTTCCAGGTCGTTGTTGGAGGTTAAAGCAAATCCCTCTTAAGTTAAGTTTTGTCTGTTTTTGTAGACCTCCATTAGCCACGATTTGTGATGTTCTTTAAGGAAGTAAACACTTTTATTCCCATCTCTTTCTGCAAGTATTCCAACAAAGGCGTATTTCGCTTCAGTGTTAACGGTAAATGCGGAAACTTGGTAGTCTGCATGTGTATGCAAATTCTTCCAAGCCTTGGTAAAATATAAGCCAATCCTCTCTCTTGTCTCTCTAATAATTGTTTCTTTCTCATGCATTTTTTGTACTTCTCTTTTAAGGAAGCCGTATGTTCCATGTATTCCAATTTTCTCCGTTTTAAGTAGATTTCTTCCAGTTCCAGTTTTCGTTTCTTCGTAGACAGTAGGTAAACGTTGGAGAATGGTTCTATCTTCTTTAAACAGTATGGTTGTAGCCTGTTGCTAACATTCGTCCTCTTCCTTAAAATCTGTGGAATAATATTGCTCGTTGGAACCAACCCACAGATCTCGAGGCATACATCTTTACAAATCGTAGAGAAAGCTGTACTAGAATTCGAAAAGAATGTCTCGCCACTCTTAATGTAGCATTTATGCACCACACTAACATTCTCTCTATTATCGACATCTTCCACAATCTCCAAGTAATTTACAGGTAAAAAGTTAAAACTAAATGCAGAGAGTACGTAATTAATTATTTTTTTCCTCTGGTCTTGGTCGCTTGGTAAAGTAAGTTGCACTCCAGTTAACTTCCTCGTGTTAATGTTTCCCCAGTAAGCATATTGTAAAAGATTATTGTACACTACACAGCAACTGTTCTGGAGACTGCCAGCTAATTTCGTCCACATTTTTGCGATCCCAACAGAGTAAAACGGAGCTTCCTGGAAATAAATTTTGCTGTCTTCCAGAAGCATTACACAGTAGTCCAGAGGCTGGTAGCCGCTACCGTTGTAGATTGTCGCCTCCAGTCTTGTAATGCCGTGCTCCTTACCTAGTGGGGACGCAAACGTCTGTCTTAATCTGAAGTCTGGACAGTTGACAAAATCCACAATGTGGTTGCCAATTTGTTTGTTAACGCCAGGCCTCTCGTTATCTGGCAAAAGAACTTGTTGTAGATTTTTACTCTCTCGTGTGTTAAATATCCGCACAAAATCTTGTGTAATGTCCAAATCCATTAGATAGAATTCGTGGGCTTGCAGACCCAATAGTATTTCGGGCATTTTTTCCTGTAGAGTAGCCAGCTCGACATCCGCCAACTCTACCTTGTATTCAATCCTGCTACCCAAGAGCTCAGATACCTTGTACATCTTGGAAGGAGACAAGGTTACTATTCCAGCTACTTGCTTAAACTAACCTTCCTCTTTCTATCACCTTCTTACGTAGCCAACTGCGAATACGACGCAGGCGCAGATTACATTATTACATATTCTAGAGTAAGAATGTAACACTTAAGTATGTGGCTTAGGTTAGAAACCAAAAACACCCAAAAAAAACACTAAAAAGGGGGGCGTGGCCCAAGGTTTCAATGACCTTTCCCCACCACTTCCGGCGCCCAAGTGCCACACACTCTACTATCGTTACTAGAAGTACAGATACCAACTATATTGTCCTGCCTTGTATATAGGCTGAGAATACTCTTATTTGAATTTATCAATAAGATTAATAGATTATGTACTTCAAAGTATGGTCAATTACTGGTTACTAATATCTAGGTATATTTGAAAGTAAGCAACTTTTTGGCTTGGAAAAATTTTAAATGAATGATAATTTTATTAGCAGTCTAAGAGTAATTAAAATGTCTTCTTTTTTAATTCTGAGACTTTTTAAGAGAATTAAAAAAGTCTCTATCTTTCGTATAGAGTATACAAGAGTTACATAGTGTCCACCCCATATGTGTTTATTTATTTTTGCTTAAAAATAACAATATATGGGATGTATTTGCCAAGTGATCATGCTGATCCCTTGTAAGGACGTAAGGCTTACATTAATTTCACAAAGAGTACAAACCTATGCTTAAACATTATATTTTGTTTGAAGTTTAATTTTATTTAACTCCTTTTCACAAGCCTTAATTTAAGATGGATAACAGTATTTTAAATAAAAACTTTGATAAGAAGTGAAAATAATATCAAAATATAAATGCAATATAAATACAATTTTTAAACCCACCTAAAGTCTTTTTTGTTGTAGAAATCCCACGCAATTCTATCACAGTCAGAAATAGTTTCTTTTGGTTTAGTAAACTGTGATTTAGTGTAAAAACTTTCTGGTAAACCTTCCAAACCCATAGACTTATAATAATCTTCAATTGTTTCCACTATTTTCATTACCGTATAGTTCTGAAATGTAAATTCTCATATTAGACTAACTAAATAACCTTCTTATTCAAATAATATTGAGAAACTTGAAGCCACATACACACTTGCAACTAAGCATTGCTCTGTCAACGAAGACAATTAAGTAGCCTGTAAAGAGCATCGTAACATAGCATCACTGGGAACATTAGATCAAAATAGTTTTTTTTCAGTTGAATAATTAATGTTACTGCTGACAGGGCCAAAAAGGTGTTCATTATAAATCCAAAATATACAAAAATATATGATAATAGCTGAAAACCAATCAACACCTATGGGTACATATGGTTAAACATAAAAATCTTCAACTTTTCATTGCTATAATTCAGATACCATAAAATAATTTTTTTAAACATTATATCAGAAGTCTGACCAGTGCAATAATGTAATTAAAATATTTCCAAAAGGAATTTACCGATCGAAAAACTTCTTTCATGACTTTGTATATATTTCACGTGACAATTAATTATGAATTATAATGTAATAAACCATATACCAAATGAATCTATTCTAAATAAAGTTATATATAATATGACTTATTTAAATTTCAATTTTCTACGTACACAGTTTGATTTAAAAAATGCTTGATAAAATAGTAAGTTTTGCAAGATAGTAGCATCCAAGCGAGGCGTTTTCAATGTTCGATGTAAGTTCGAAATTATAACCAAAACGTAAATAGCTGCAGCGAACTACGTATAAGCAATATATTCTAAAGAAGAAGAGAAAAGATCATACAACAAATTCTGTTGAAATATAACTATCTACGTACAGTTAGAATAAAATAGTATGTACAAGTAGTTTTCCTTACACTCCATAACCTAAACACTAGTAATTACCTATTGGTTCAGATATCAATCTTAACTGAAGTATTATATAAACCTAGGCTATGTGTCTTGAGAAAGTTACGAGGTTTGCCGATCTTTCACGAGACGTTTGTTAAATAATAGCTGCCGAAACGTTCGCTATGGAAATGCACGTGTACCATCAGCAAGCATTTGAGTGTAACACCATTCGAAGTTTCGGAGAAAACGAAAAACCGACGGATCGCAACGATCTTAGCACTGTTACAGAATGTTACATTGTTTATCGCACATGATACAGCGCGAAGCTCAGTTGCAAGTGTGTTCGCGCTGTGAAGTCCGTAAAAGGCACCATCGCTTTTCATTGAGTGAATTATATTTTCTTGAGAGTTAAATGAGTAATAAAATAACCATAAAATAGTAAAAATGAATGATTATTTCATTTGACTAAACTTACAATGTTTGCAATTATAAATCTTATTTAATACTTATACAAAAACCAATGCCTTTTATTATTTTAACTAAACATTTATTCTTGTCATGAAATTGTGAAGTCTAAACATTTAAACTATTCAAAAAAATTATTGGACACCTGTACCAATCCGTATTCCATAAAAGCGCAGAGAACCACTTTAACAGCAATATGAAATATAACAAGACAAGCAGTTTTGTTTTCTATTTTACCTGTTTGACCAGTTCTTTGGTTATGTCGATAGACGATTTGTTGGGATAAGGCTTGAATGACACTGCTTCTGCAATTATATAAACATATTTAGTATATGTTAAGTATATTGGGTACTCAAACAGAATTTAATTGGAAAGTGTTTCATAACACTAATGATGACGGAGAAGTATTGAGAAACCTAACTTATGCATATGTAATCAAAATACCACACACAGACTCAACCATTCACCGCAGTACATCTATGGCAACAGATAGAGAGACGAAATTCGGTTGTTCGGTTGCTGACTAAGAAATAATACAAAATCTACAAAATAGAATTTGGTTATATAACTTTTGTTCACTTTCAAAATTTAATGAATCAAAAATACCTTTAAAAAAAGCTTCACGATTCTATGTTTACGAGGTTCGGTTCATTCTAAATAAAATTCAATAATTATTACAAAATCAATAACTAGTTAGATGTATCACTTGTATCTCTAAAGCGTTGACGCTATATGATTACTTTTCCGTAATCGGTAACAAAAATTACGAGTCTAGCGATGTGCATTGTCTAGATCAAAGTGGCATTCAACCATCAAATAATTGTTTTATTAAATATGCAATGATTCGAAAATAGATAGTACAACCTAAAGAGAACAAATAAGAGAGAATTAAAAAAAATGTATTTAGTTTTATCTATAAATAAAATAAATTTAACCCTAGAACCTGCAGATCACACAAAACGTACGATCATGACAACACATTTGTAACGCGTGATTGTATTGAATATTTGATCCACTAAAAATCTTCCAATCTCAAAAAGACAAACACCATTGGATAGGTAATGTTTCAAACATTATATTTTGTATTTACAATTTCTTTCTAAAACGTATATTTACATACGTAATCATCGTTGCAGTTTATTAGTTTTCTACAAATCAATCGGCGCCCGAAAATTCATACAAAACATAACGAAATAACTCAACTTTCGTCAATCTCTAAAACCCGCCCAGTAGGTTGTCTTAGTTAAACCTATGTATCGATGGATTCATCACAATTTCCCCTATCCAAAACTTTCATCCAATCAAAAATCGGACAAATTTTTCTGAAGTTGTAAGGGGTTTTGTAGACCCTTGCAATTGGTCAGTTTTCCAACCAATAAACAGCGTTATTTATTTCACGTGATATGGGTGTGACCTCAATCGCTTTTTAGAGATATTTTGGTATCTTTGTAAACATAATGCTTCAAGCTAACTTCCCCTGTAAACCAAATATACTATATTTAAACAGTTTATTGTGTAGGACCGTGGGAAAGTGACTGCTAATACGGTCTCATCTAACGTTCAAATCTGAAGCCTAATGGATTTTTACAACATAGCCAGACATAGGAGTTTGCGCGCGCATCTTGTACAGACGAGAGTTTTCTATATTTTTCTAACTTTTGTTATTCAAATAATTCTAAGTCAAACACTTTTATGAAAAGATAATTTACAAGTATACAGTTCAGTTCTTTGATTTATTCTCTACACTTTGTTATAATAATATTTTATTTTTGGGCACAGCATATATTAGTAAATTACGTTTCTAACTTGGCATACTTTTGATAGCAGACATGTAGTAAGAACATAAAATCTCGTGTTTTCAAAATAAGAAATTTGAAAATGTTCAATGTTTTTATACAGTTCTATTTAGAACTAAATTACGAAACTTTTTTACATTTATGGAAAAAATTTCAAAAAATGTTTACCACTTTTTATGTAGACTTAAAATTGAACTTTTATTTTTCGTAAGTGAACATTTTTTGTTTCTTGAGCTAATAACTTTGTAAATTTTACATCTATAATTTTTTTACGGGCACATACAAATTCTTTGAACCTTTCTCTACAAAAAAGCTATGGAACACTTTTGGATTGGGGTTAATTTACTATTTTTGGCGAATTTTTGAATAAATGCTTGCACACGCTAAAAAATCTATTTTCGTTAAGGCTGCCGGTTCTAGGGTTAAATAGAAATTATAAAAATTAATTGATTTTATATTATGAAATTTAAACAAGAGGAATGGTCGTAAACTATTAAATTAATAAAATCTAATTAGTATATTAGAAATATTTTGTTTTATGGTTGAGCTAAGTTTAGAGTTTAATTAGACTAAATCAAATTACATAAACAGATCGAACGTGCGGTTTAAAATAACTAAATATTGATTTAAAATTAAAATGATTATACAATCTTAACTTCAAGGAAAACATTGAATCATGGATATGTTTCCCTCAATGCGTTTCTTGCGTTTAGATGAGTCATCGACCTGTGTATCGGCCTGACTTGCTCCAAGCATAACATTATTCTTAAAGCAGATGCTAGATAACTTTATGCTTTTACTTAATGTATTTAGGTGTAAGCCAGGGCAAGATTTCCAAGCATAGCCTAATTCTTGAAGCAGATTCTAGGTCAGCTTATGTTTTGTCTTACTAGTATTAGCTTATAAGCATATCCGCAATTTTCAATAATCAATATAGTAGACAATACTCTATATTGTATTTCTTCAGTATAGTAGACAACTACATTTTTTCAGTATAACATTAGACAATAGACTATATTTTTCAGTATGGCAGACAATAATATTTTTTCAGTATAGTAGACAATAGCCTATATTTCTTTAGTACAGTAGACACCTATATTTTGACAGTGTAGTATTAGACAGTAGAATATATTTTTCAGTATAGTATACAAGAATATTTTGTTCAGTATAGTAGACAATAGCATATGTTTTCATTATAGAGAGTAGACAATCACCTATATTTCTTCAATATAGTAAGTAATATGTTTTCAGTATAGTAGAAAAACAACATTTTCCAGTATAGTAGACACCTATATTTTGTCAGTGTAATATTAG
>JAGFPH010003766.1:103485-119844 GCA_018207615.1 Philaenus spumarius
TTTTGTCGCATAAAGTATAGTTTATAACACCTTCTTTTAAGAACAGGTGATACACTTTGATACCACAAAATAAATATTTTATTTTTGTCGTATAATTTATAGTTTATAAGAGCTTTTTTAAGAACAAGTGATACATTTTGATACCAAAAAAGAAATATTTTAATTTTTTCGTATAAAATATAGTTTAGAAGAGATTTTTTAACAGGTGATAAATTTGTATACTACAAAATGAATATTTTATTTTTGTCGTGTCAAAGTATCGTTTAAAATGGCTTTAGTTAAGAACGGGGCTAAGTTTTGACACCACTCAATTTTATTTAATTTTTGTCCTGTAAATTATCGTTTGTAAAATCTTGTTTTAATCACAAAAGACACATTTTAATACCTCTAAATGAATATTTTATTTTGGTTATGTAAAATTACTGTCTCAAAGTGTTTTGATTAATTAAGTACATGGGCTAAATATCATACCTCAAAATTATAATTAAGTATCGTTTGAAATAACTTTGATTAACAACAGGAGATAATGTTTGATTCATAAAATTAAATTTTTATTTGACTTAAATATGTTTTTATACGCTTTCAATAAGAACAGGGAACATAGTTTTATTCTAAAATTGTATAAAATTTTGTAATACTGTATACAGTTCTTCAGATTTCCAGAAACGGTAAATCTAAAGTTTTATAATCAAACATGTTTTGCACTCACAAACTTTAGAAAAAAAACTATAGCAATTTGAAAAGGAATTAGATTTATTAAATTTGTATGCTTTCATATAGAATTTGACAAAATGCTGATTATTCCTTTATGGTGATTTTTTTTGTTATACAGTTCAGTAAATTGTGTATAATATGACGTAATGTTATTTATCTTTCTGGTAAAACATTCCTGGTGTGTGACGGTGCTCTTGCTTTTTTGGGGTTATTTGTTAAAGTATAATAGCTTTGATAGTTAAGTTTTATTTTATAAAATATAGAGTAGATAATTACTATTTGTGTACTTACTGCTTGCACGAGCTAGTCTGTTGCTTACGTTCACATATAGTTCGTAATATGGTCTGATTCCTCGTGATGGACCTTCAACAGCCTGAGCCCAATAAAATGCCAATTCTTCAGGATCTGCCTTTTCCGGATTGTCGTACACTGCTTTTATATATTTCTCAGCTAAATACAAATAAAATGAACTATTACGTATCCTGTACATACTTTACCTAGTAAACTGATTATCCCATGCTCGAGATTTAGTCATGCTCGAAATGTATTTACTCTTATATTCTAATCTCTTAAGATACTAAAATGTAATTTTCAATTTATCTTTATTAATAACCGTTTTAATCCGTTTCAAAATACTAATTTTGTAAAAACAAAACTTAATTATTAAGGAATTTGTTTACAAAAAACTGCTAAAAATAATTAACAATAGAAATAAAGCTATTTAAAATCTTAAAATTGGTTCGAACTCAAAATTAAATCAAAACAAAACCCCGTAGCAATTAAAAATTATGAATACAAAGTTTGAAGATAAACAAAACACGAAAGAAAAACTTCAACAGTAAACAAAACACGAAAGAAAAACTTCAACAGTAAACAAAATAACGAAAACATTTCACAAATAAAATAAAGTATCATTATTATCGAATTTCCATAGGAAAATTGATCTATTGCAGTGGCCCTTATGGTAAGACACAAGGTCGGGAGTAGCAAATGAGCACCGATCATGGGCCCCAGAACACGTTTTGGGGTGTCATTAAAAATCATATATATGTGTTCGCACTCTAGCGGAGGCATTTTACGTACAATTCGGTTCAAATTTTGGTACACATGTTGGGGACGAGTTCGTTAGCCAAAAAAATCCAACAATCGGAAGCACGTTTATTGACCGGAAGTAACAGTTTTTTGAGATTTTTCCTACGAGAATGAATTTTTTTTAGTTTTTTCTCCAAATATAAATGTAGGATGTTATTCTGCACATTTTGTTTTTTTACGCGACAGTAGAGTACCTGGCACCATAGAACAAGAGAGATGCTAGACTTGTTAGACAACTATTAAAACAGAGTAAATATTTTTTGGTTTAACCTAAGAATCGGGTGAAGTTTTTTCCGTTTATGTCGTCGTTGTCGTGGTCGTCGTTAACGTCATCGTCATTTTCGTCGTTGTCTTTGTCGTCAAGTCGTCGTCGTCGTCATCGTTTTTGTCGTCGTTGTCGTGGTCATCGTTAACACCTTCGTCGTTTTCATCGTTATTTTTGTCGTTGTCGTGGTCATCATTGACTTCTTCGTCGTTTTCGTCGTTGTCTTTGTCGTCGTTGTTTTTGTCGTTATCGTCATCTAAATCAACAAGTTCAATAAGATGATGTTATCGATAGGTTATGTTGGATACATTTTGGTTGGTAATTTGTTAGGTTAGGTTATGTTCCAGTAGTTTTACATAAAAATTATTTAGATTTTGCAAATGGTTACCTATGGCTAAATAAACACTTGAAAAGTTATATGAACAAGTTTTATTTTACATTTCTCTGGATATTACATTTTAGGCCTTCTTTACTTTTTTACACATTGATGTTTCTAGAAAAAAAACAGTCCATACACAACCAATACACTTCGTTCTAACCTGAGGGGGTTTTCATCGCAGCTTCTAATCGGCCCCTAGAAATTTGGAGTCATTCATAGCATTGTAGGTTAAGTTAGGTTAATTTAGGTAAAGATAAGTTAGGTTCTCAGGTAGGTTAGGCTATATTATTTTGTCGGTAGGTTAGGTTAAGTTCTCAGGTAATTTAGGTTTTATTAGATTGTCTGTAGGTTAGGTTAAGTTCTCATACGTTACGATAGATAGGTTAGGTAGAATAGATTAGGTCAGCAATGTTCTAAGTGTGCAATAGATCACGGTAATGTACACACTATAAGCCTAGCTGTTCTCTCTATGTTTTTAACTAGGAACACTTATAGCAACAGCAGTAAGAACGACTTGGATAACAATTTGATTCTGTTAAGTTCGGGGTCGGTTCGTAGTCAGTGATTTTAACGATAGTATACAACTCATCGAAAAGTCAAATTCGAAACGTACGGTCCATTTTAGAGATGAGATGAATACTATATTCTACATAATTGGCAATTTTTAACATAGAGAAGTAAGGAATGGTTGTTGTTGGCTGCGCGAAGCAGCCGAAAGATTGCGCCTAAAGGCGGTTAAAAAATTAAAGTGCGAAAACGCTGAGAACGAATCCGTTGATGACAATTCGAATAACGAGTTAGACGTATTAAAAGATCAAAAGTGGAAATTGTTCCCGCAACAGCAGTAAGGACAAAAGAAGAATTAATTGTAGTTCATTGAGAATAAAGTGTCAATAATAACTTTTATTTAACCTTGTGTCGTCTTTCATTACAACTCCTATGAAAAAGCTTCTTTTTAATACCATACAAATTTAAAAGTGGAAAGTGAATACGATTAAATAAGAAGTCATTCCCTAACCCCCCACCACCACTCGGGACTCTGTGAGTTCGACGGTAACGCATTCTAGTAGAGAATTTTAGAAATACGTGGCCCGTCTGACGGCAGCGCGTTCTGGTAGAGAAATATCAACGAGCGAGCAGGGAGGCGAATCGTTCAAGTCCGAGGTATACATCATAATATGACGGAGTTACTCACCATTGGCATAAGTTTTAGTTCGGGTAAGATCGGTTAGGCTCGGGTTATACGGGGGATTGTAACACATTTTATAAAGGTAATTCAGGTAAAAGCGAAGCAGGTTAAGTTCAAAATTTTGTGGGAGTGGGCTACTCAAGCCGAAACGATATGCAACATAAAGTAACTATTGATAATTTTAATGTAAAAGTCCTAAGTGCTTGGTCTGCCGTGTTCATATTAAAAAATGTAATTAGTGTTTTCGTTGGCCCTTGGGCACTCTCTTCTGCTCTCATTACTGTAGGATTGGATCGTTCTGTTAGTGTAATTGTATGATTCTACTAGAAATAGATTTTGGGTTTATTATTTTTCATTTAATGGATGTGTCCTCTGTTCGTTTTGTTGATTGAACTGTCTTCTAGTGAGATGTATATGTTTTCGTTGCTCATAATGTTGTACGGCCCTCCATTGCATTTCCGGTGCATCTTTGTTTCTTGTGATGGTGGAAAATATGTTTTGTTCCCGACCAATATGGGAACTACGACATAAAGTGCAAGCTATTACGTAATCTAGGCAATCCTTTTTCTGGAAACGATGCTGTCAACCTGGAAACTTTAGAGAAAAGTAGTCTAACTTTTAACGAAACTATTAAAAAGTACAATGCCAAAGGTAATCCAATAAGAGGGGTAATCCGTCTGACCAATCCGACGCAGTAACTAAGGAATATCTAAAGTTTTTAATAACCGTTAAACTTGATGGTTGTTTTTTGTTTGGTAAACGTCGTTTATGCGAAATCGGATCACCAAAGCTGTCGAGGATGCGGTTAATGTTAAAATACGCTAGAACTAATTTTCTCGTTAAAAACATGAGGGAGCTTTTGATGCAGGCTGAAACTCTATTTTAATGTTGTTTGTGACATTGTTAACAAGTATTATGTGGTCAAGAGAGTAATAAGTATAGACGTCTCGGGGACTTGGAATTTCCATGGTAAAAGAGTTGGTAATGTCAGTGACCCTATTAAAACGACAGATGTCGTTACATTGAATTATCTTTTAAATAATTGCATGCACCTACAGGCAGGTGGATTGTTTAATGTTAATAGTAAACGTATTGTAGGTATGTCCAATGATCTCCGCTATACCGGTCCCAAGCCCGGGGTCTCAATTATGAGAAAGGAGGAGGGGGGAGGAGTAACACCTTCGTCAAAAAAAACCTTGGTCCATCTGGCTCCGGATGGTAGAACATTGTGAGGGCCCCTGCCTAGGGTTACAAGGTGGAAAATGGTCAACGGCTCTGAAGGCGGATGAGGATTCCAATCCCATCGGCAGAAGAGGCGGAAGAGCCTAAGGGAGTAAACCCTGTTTGGAAAAAAAATCATCAATAATCTTGAAGCTAAATGATGTGTGATAAAACCACGGAAATACCCCGTGTGGGTAAGCCTGAAGAGGTGACTCCCACCGCCGGTTCCGATCGGGTGAAAGCCCCGGTGGCCGACGTTGGTTGCAAGGATTATGGGGGCAACCAATCATGCAAAGTTTGTGAAGATGGAGATGGGGTGGCGCACTTGGTCCGGATGGATACTACAAGTGACAAGCATTCTAAGGAAAAAGGCAGTGGTGAAGTAGTAAACCCTTTTTCGACTAGTCAAAAACTGATCAGGACTCCACCAAAAGAAAAAGCTGAAGAACAATGTGTATCGG
This sequence comes from Philaenus spumarius, assembly GCA_018207615.1. Lineage (NCBI taxonomy): Eukaryota > Metazoa > Arthropoda > Insecta > Hemiptera > Aphrophoridae > Philaenus > Philaenus spumarius. Next base: position 108,807 of record JAGFPH010003766.1, read on the forward strand.
CTGCAGAAGTGGAAATAAACGAAGAAAAGATGCCCCTGATTAATTTGGACAGTTCTCCAGAGGAAAAACTAACAGAGGACAATAAACGGAAAAGAAAAGACAAAGAAAGTAGGATTAGCTCGGAAATAAACAGGAATTTGTCTGGCTTGGAAGAGTTACAAAAGCTCCTAAAAAATTTATCTGATAAGATTTTGGAATTGGCTGTGATGACCAAAGAAAGTGTTAATACAAAGAGAGAAATAAAGGATAAAGCGTCAAATCTGAAGAACTATGCCATGCGATTAACTTCAAAGAAACATATTGCGACGGGCTGGCTTCGCTCAGCTCGCGCAAGTCAAACATTATTAAAAATATTTTTTTCTAAAATAAAGCGTAAAATTTACTAAGTCTTTAAGACAGGCTTATTCAGTGTTAGACAAGCCTAGAAGGCAAGGTCCAGAACGACTCGTTCAGGCCAAATGTATAATGGCCCGGGCAGGTTCAATAGAACAATAGAAAAATTAAATATTAAACAATAGTTGATATTTTCATATCATTGCATAAAGGAAATTAAATGGATCAATTTATATAAGTAAAGTTTTTTGATAAAATGAATGGTGTTAAAATTATGCGTAAAACAAGAGTAACACAAGAAACCAAAATTGGTAATTTTGAGAATTTGAAAAAAGTAAAAAGTGTAATGTATAGATAATTAACGTCTTTAAAAGTTAACAGAAACAGATTTTGGTAAATATTGAATTTGGAAGAATAAATATCAAATTGAAAGTAAATTATTTAATAAAAGTTAAATTAAAATGAATTAATGTTAATAGCAAGGAAATATAATAACAGCTAATTAAAATTAGAATATGTAATGTTAATAGCTCACGAGTATTAACCTATTTTAGTAAAAATAGAAAGTATAGGCCTAAAAATGCCTAAACGCAGTTTACATTAACGGCCATTGCCAAAATAGGATAACCGGTAATGTAAAGGCTCCAGAGAGATAGATATAGATAATAAAAGGAATCCATTATAGGTAATGTACCCAAAATGAAATTTTTTCGGAAAACCAAAAGTGTCAGAACTCGAGAACCAAAAGTGATAGAAACATAAGAAAAACAGTAAAACAATCGTCGGGTCTATAGGGACAAACAACAGTAAGAAAAAGTGCCGGAAAACCGAAATCGTGGAAAAGCGCGATGCGGGAAAGTGCGGAAAACGCGGAAAATAGTAGATACCGAACCGAAAGTCGTACAGCGTCAATTCGAGTTGCTGATGATCCGGAAATTGTCCAGAACAACAAACCGAAGAGATATTCAGAATCCAGCTACGGGATCGGGAGTTATAGGAAATCAGTAAAAACTAGTGCATTTTTGACTGACCAAAAATGACACGATTATTTCTTCGAAAGGACAGGAATTAGTTTGAACAGACACAAGATAAGCTGACTCCGCCCACTAGCCATTGCTGGTAACAACTTTAAATACATATTATACATTCAATAATAATAAATCGTCGTAATTAAAATTTATTTAATTAGTAACTAATAAAACTAATTCTCCTGAGATCAGGAAAAATAATTAAAAAATTCTCCTTCAAGAATCAACGAAGATATTTACCTTTAAAGTAAGGGAAACGAAGGGAATTTATTTGAACTAAATGGCAATAGAATTTTCCCTCGAAAGGGAGAACCACAAAAGTTGCTGTTCAAACGTCAGTCTGAAATAGAACTCCGAGGAAGTCACCACGCTACTCGTTTTAGTAAAATTGTTTTAATGCGTTAGTTTAATGAGTCAGGACGCAGAATATTTGTATGCATAGACAGTATTCTCGTTCTGTGAAGAACCAATGATTGTTTTAACGTAACCTAAAACAATAGAGACGGTTACAGCCTTCAGGACTACAGCAGGACTTATCCAAGTAAGGGTTATTTATCCGAACCCTGGAGGAAACCAGACGATCAACAAGACTGTCAGGGCAGGGACCGAGCGACTGCCGACGAGCCTAGGACATCTCTGAAGTTCGTGGAATTTAATTAAGGGATATATCTCACACCTCATCGGCGTAAAAGTCAGCAGTAACTCCTAGACCTACAGGAACTCCAAGGGGAACGCTAAATAAACTCGCATAAGGTACAGTCAGTGATAGCTTTTCAAGCATACATTCCATCGTTGGCCCAATTAGAAATTTTGTTTATTTTAATTTCATCAAAAACGTAATTAAGTTTTATAAATATTACAGTCCTTTATTATCTATCTCTAGCAGCAGTCTTCGTTATATTTTGCAAATAACATTGTTAAAATTTATCATAATTCTGAGGTATAGAATAAGGAATATATTTTATTTTGTAATTATAAAATTTTCACATAAATGTCGCATTGAGTAATTATTCAGAAATAGTGTATATAGTTTGCTTGAATAATAATTAAAAATCCAGAAGCCAGTTGGCTCTGTTCAAAGTATATAAATTCTTATTATTTATAATAATAGTAGTCCTGAACCAGCTGATAATCATAGTCTATGTGTATATATACATTTAGTCAAAACATATTGCTAGTTATAAAAAGGGTAAAATGTTCTCCAAATGGTACGACCCTGACAAGAGTCCAGGTTCTTTATAGACAAATATTAACGTAGATTCTTTTCAAATAGTAAGAAAACAGTCCGCAAGATAGTGGACAAATTACTTGCGGCGGCGATTGAAAAGAGAGCTGGTCAGATCGCTGTAGGGTGGCTTTCGGTGGTGGAGGCCGACAGCGGATCTTCGCAATATGGAATATCTTAACAGAATCATGGAACATAGAAATGATAGTATACTCTCAGAAGGCAAGCAAAAACAGTTGAATATGGAACTTATCAGGGACCAAGCTGTAGGGGATGTAGAAGATAGTACCATCCAAAACCGAATCGGAAAACCAAGAACGGTGAACATATTAACAACAATAAATGGCAAAGGAGAAAAGAACGATGACGCACAAGAAAGGATGAAAAGAGAAAGCATAAGTGAATTCCAAACATCAGTTGGAACCCAAACAGATACTTCCTACACAAATATGGTGGAGGTAGGAACATCCACCATTGATTTAGACAGAGAAGAAAGGTTATTTTACTTAAACAGACCAGTCTGGGTACAAAATATTGAAGAAAAATACCTTGAGGGTATTAAAGTTTTGGCCGATTTTAAGAAAGTTCAGAATCACAGATGGAGAGACCAGATATATAAAAATGTTCAAACTGTAGTGGGGAATCCACTGAATGCTGTAGAAGAAGAATGTTGTCTAGTAATTGCTGAAGCGCAGGATGTAGGTATGACCAGATATATCCAAAAAATGTATCGGGAACGCTTTCCAGATCTGAAGGAGATAATAGAAACCTTTGGGGTGATAGAGACTACAACTGTATGGACTAAAGGAGAAGAAGAGTTCACAACAAAAAGAAAAATTGTTAAAATACTGACAGACGGAAAGGATAAGGACCTCTGGGAGCAACTTAGTAAAGTGAAGGAATATGTGAGACAGAATGGAATAAGAAAAATAGTCACTCATAAAATTGCATGTACTTAAGACGACACCCTAAAGAAGATGCTACAGGTAATATTCATGGATGACGAAACTAAAATTGATTTGTACGTGCCCAGGAAGGATGCGACAGGTGAAAAAAGGAGTGATATGCCAGCGGTCACAAAAAGGACCCCAAATACCTACGCCATTAAGTTGGACAGGAAAGGTATGGAATATAATGAGCTTCTGAAGGAAGTAAAGTCTGTTCTTGAAGATGTAGAAGGACGAGAAGTCATGCGGACAATTCGGAGTACCAGAAACGGTAATATATTAATAGTAACTGACAAAGATGAAGAAAAAGTTAATAAAGTTAAAGAAGCTATCACTAACAGTATCAAGGACACCAAAGTCAGGCAGACTGCCCCTAGGCATGGCAGAGGAAGCAGAACCCTATACACCAGGGATCTGGACGCCACAACCAGCAAAGAAGAGGTGGAACAGGGCCTGAGAGAAATTGTAAAAGAGAGTGAACTAATAGTCGGCAACCTAAGGCCAACCAGGGGAAATACCCAAACAGTAAGAGTCACGGTGGACCAAAAAGTGGTGAACATCTAATTCAAAATAAATACATCAGTATTGGATTGATCAGAGGAAGAGTAGAGGAGAGGATTGATGTCATTAAGTGTTTTCGGTGTTGGAACTATGGGCATATGGCAACAGACTGCAAGAAAGAGGATAGGACCAACTGCTGTTTCAAATGCGGAAGAAGTGGGCATAAAACCACTGAATGTAAACAAGAAGAAGAATGCCCAGTGTGTAATATGAAGGGGCATCAGACAGGCAGCGCTAGGTGCAAAGCACTACAGATATCAATCAAGGAAGGTAGGAATAGTAATAATACCCCTCGAAAGCTACTGATAAACCAGGTGAAGCACTTGTCTCCAAATAAAGATGGCAAGGATAAGAATTATACAAACAAACTTGAATAGGAAAAAAGCAGCTATGGATCTGCTAAACAAGACCGCTGAGGAGGAAGAAGTAGATATAGCAATAGTCAATGTGTAATAGATAAGCTTGTTCCTAAGTAAACAGATGCGACACAAGCAGACAGAATAAATCGAGACATCGACCGAAGAACACGTTTATTATTTCAGTGCCCAGACCTGACATGACATGGCGCAGTCGGTAGGACCAGTGGTCTGTATGTAAAATAGTATTCGAAATTTGACAGTCTTTTATAATAAAATAAGAGTTTCAGTATAGTTAAAGTTTTAAATTGTTTAAAAATATAAAGAATGACAAGGAAAAGTGAAAGCGAAAAATCGTCTATCTCGGTTCAAAACATGCCGAATATCAAAGTGCCGTCGGAACTATCGTGGACAGGTAATATGTCTGAAAATTGGTTGTTTTTTAAACAAAAGTTCCAAATATATATTACAACAAGTAAGTGTAACAAAGAAGATAGTGAGTACCAAATAGCTCTTTTATTAAGTACGATAGGCGATAAGGCTTTGAGAATTTATAATAACTTTGTTTATTCCGAGACGGAAAAAAAAAATGATATAAATGTAGTCATTCAAAAATTTAATGAATATTTTGTGCCTGATAAAAATGTGACATATGAACGACACATATTTTTTTACGTGAGCAGAAAACGGACGAATCAATTGATAATTATGTGACAGAACTACGTGAATTAAGTTCAACTTGTGATTTTGCTCAGCTAACTGACTCTCTAATTAAAGATAGACTGATTTTAGGAATTAGAGACAAAACTATAAAAGATAGGCTGTTAACAATTAAAGATTTATCTCTAAATCAAGCCATAGAAATTTGTAGAACCGCAGAAAGGGCCAAGTTACAACTTGAAAATATACATTCTGCAGAATTAAGAAAAGAAGCACACGTGTACAAAGTGGACAGCAATCGGCATGCCTAAGGAAAAAAAGAGAGCAAGTACGAATAAATAGAAAGCCATCAATTGCAGAAACTATTAGGGCAAAAGCCAAAATAGAGTACTCTACAGCAAAAAATTACCTGACTAAGGAAATAAAGAGAGCTAAGAACCTGGCATGGCGGGACATATGTGAGGATCTGGATTGGGATTTTTGGGGAGATGCCTATAAAAGAACAAGCGGTAAGATGAGGAAAATGCCTCAAATATCACTCACAGATGAGAGGATGTTGGAGATAGCATAGGAACTGTTCCCAAGACATCAAGATACCCGATGGTCATACCCGGAGGTTGCTAGAGATGATGTGGAGTGCTTCACGGAAGAAGAAATTAGATCGGCAGGAGAATCTATAAAGATAAAGAGAGCTCCTGGGCCAGATTTTATACCACCAGAAGTTGCTAAAAGAATAGAACTGAATCACACCAAGGAATGCGTAGAGTTTATGAATAATCTTCTTATTGAAGGATACTTTCCAACCGAGAGGAAGGAAGCTAAACTTGTATTAGTGTAAAAACCCAAGAAGAATAAGGATAGTATACCAACATATAGACCATTGTGCATGTTAAGTACTATGGGAAAAATACTTGAGCGACTCATCTGCATGAGACTATAATCTGAGATAGAGAAAATGGGCGGCCTTAGCAAATCACAACATGGTTTCAGGAAGGGACATTCGACAGTTAGTGCAATGATGGAGGTAAAAAAGATAGCAGAAGAGGTTAACAGTGGGCCCTATAGAAATCGTGAGTTCTGTGCTCTTATTACTCTTGACGTCAAGAATGCGTTTAATAGCGTCCCATGGATGGGAGTGGTGAAGGATTTGCAGGTGCGTAAGGTGTCACCATACTTGATAAGGATGATCATGAATTATCTTCAAGATAGACAAATCAAAGTAGGGAAAAATAAGATGATTTCTATGACCTGTGGTGTTCCTCAGGGTTCGGTCTTGAGGTCCTTACTGTGGAACACGTATTATGATGACGTACTAAACCTTAGGATGCCAGAAGGTATAAGACTAGTTGCATATGCAGATGACTTGGCTATTGTGGCTAAGGCAAAAGAGGGAAATATTCTAGAAGTAAAAATTAACCAAGCGATCTTGCGAATAAGTAAATGGCTCCAGGAGAAGAAGCTGTGCCTAGCTCCGCAGAAAACAGAGTCAGTACTACTAGTAGCCAGGAGGTCCCTGCGATCCTTAACATTTCAAGTTGAAAACATCAATGTGACTACGGGTCGGAGTTTGAAGTAATTAGGAATTTACTTTGATCACAATTGCAGAATGGTAGAGCACATTAAAAGGATAGCAATAAAAGCAGAAGGACTAGTCAAGGCCCTTGAATGTATAATGCCAAATAGGTTTGGAGATAGAGCAAGTAAGAGACGGACTCAGGCCATAGCAGTGTATTCTGTATTGATGTATGGTGCACAAATATGGGGTGAAGCATTGAGACACAAGAAGTGTAGAAGAATACTAGAGCGAGTGCAACGACGATTACTGCTAAGGATCTGCAGCGTATATAGTACTGCCCCTACAAAAGCTGTGGGTGTATTGGCTGGATCTCCTCCTATTGACTTGTTAGTGGAAGAAAGGGTGGGACTAGATGCAAGACCTGATGCCAGGAAGAAAACCATAAACAAATGGCAAGAAAGATGGGACAAGGAAAATGAGACAGGCTCCTGGACAAGAAGATTAATCCCTGATATAGGAGAGTGGATTGGTCGTAGACATGGTGAAGTTGACTACTTTATCACTCAGGTATTGACAGGCCATGGTTGCTTCTGTAGATATACATATAGGTTTAAGTTTAGGGGCAGTCCGGTATGCATGTACTGTGATGATGTGGATACAGCCGAACATACTCTATTCCACTGCAGTAGATGGAGTGTAGAAAGGGAGAAATTAAACCTGAAAATCGGATGCAGACTGAACGTATCAAATCTTACTAAAGAAATAATGAGTAGTGAAGAAAATTGGCTGATGGTGGCTCACTTTATCAGGGTCATCATGGTTCAGAAACAAAATGATGAAAAGAAAGAGCAAAGTTAAAGCAACCCTACAAATGATTAACCAATGGGAAGATAAGAAGCAGGACATCCAGGCGCTACCCTGAAGTAATGTCTACACAGTTCCAGGGTAGTGTTATAGCTAAGGGGAGGTGGTTTTAGTGGATGCAAGCTCCACACTTTTGGGGATACCGTTCCCTGGTGTTTGGCAGGCAAATGCTTTCCACCTTCGCTTAGGAAATTAAAAAAAAAAAAGGTATGTCCAGTGATTTAGGGGACGAAGATGCCGTAAATTTGTGACAATTTAATGAAATAAAAACGTGGATTATAAACAATACATTAATTTAAAAAATATTATTATTATGAGCGAATACTATGACGGTAATTATAAGCGTATAGGTAATATAGCCTGGGCATTATGGACAACGATGCTGTCACATTTGTTAAGGAGCAAAATTAAAACGAATGAACTTTGCGTCATTCAAAGACGAGCTAAAGCGGGCAATTACAAATATTGTACAAGCAATAAACAAAAGAAAAGCTTAATAAGGACGTGTTTGCAATTCTACTTTCTGTTTTTTAAACCGTGAAACACAAACAATTTCCAACGTTTATATTCACAGACATTAGCGATACCCCCATTCGGTATAGGTCAGTAGTAAACAAAGCTTGTAATTTAGGTAAACTTTCAGTCATGATGATGGAGCCAGATAGGATCGTCGTAGGGAGTCTACCTAACCCATCGCTGGGCATTTTCTTAAAATCAGTACATTTCCTAAATCCTGAGTGCACAAAAGTCGTAGCAACAGGACTATTCCAGCATACGGGTTATAGCCTAGGGTTGTTGATTCAAGCGGGTAAAAATTTTGTTTTCTTTACAGACGAAGTGTTTAACGAAATATTACTTTTGGACATAACTTCGGCTCTTGAAGGAAAGGCTACGCACTGTTTTACCATAAGTGTTGGGAATATTCGAGTAACAACGGTGTTTGGAAAACGTTATGTTACATTCAATGACGGTCAGCATTTTTTAAATTTGAACCTGTCGGAGTGGGGACTGTTTAAAGACGCCATACCTCTGATAAAAAGCCGAATTCAAGAATTATTTTATTACGAGGAGGATTTGCGCGAATACATCATTAAGTGCCTGACCACAGACGAACTCGTTTTCAGTACACTCCCCGAAGCGGACAGATTGTACGACGAGGTGAACTTGTTCAAAAAACATGCAGGCAGTGGTTGAGTTTCACGGTTACCACGATAACTACTATAGGTTTATAATCAAAGGGTTTGCTGTAGTTGGCGAGCATTTCTCTAATGTCGTTGTTTTCAAACCGCCTTATACATTTTTGATCAACTGAATAGTGGCGCTCAGAGGACAGCCCTTTGGTTACAAAAAAACTATCATCATATCGGCTGGGAAGAAGGTGACGTTCCTTACGACGAAGACGTGATACGCACGCTGTGCAAGCCGTTTTCCATAATTTTCACAAAAGGATTGGAAAAAGTTCAGTTTTTGAGAAAGCTTCTGCCACACGTGAAAGAATTACCAGAGATGGAAAGATACTCGCCCTGTACAGAGGTTAATTATATATTACCTCAGCACTTTCAATACGACAGTAAGTGTGCCTTAAAAAGTGCTAAATATTATTACGATTCGCTTCTTAAGTTAAAAGAACAACACGAACTGTAAACACCGAAATTATTGGTGGGGCGAATGGATAAAACATTGTATTTTTATTTATATCCAATGAATACTGTATTCTGACAAAATATAAGCAGAAGCCGTTATTACTGTAAATACTTTCAAATATTATTGTTGTAATGAGAGGGAATTATTAATAATAAACTGTATTTGTGTAACAAAGTTGTTTCAACGAAATATATTGTAGAATTCGTTTGCACTTAAGCCTCCGTTAAAAACATTAACATTTCCGTTTTTTCAAATTTTGTTGCAAAATTTGGGCGAGGGGTGACCCCGGTAGTGAGTTAGACCGAATACAACTTGTTTTACTTTTTAGAAACATTACGTTATATTTTGATCGGTTATGTAATTACGTATACCATACGTATGGGTTACGGCAGAGCCTAAGGATAGCAAAAGTTTTAATTCGGCTAAATACGGTTTGGTTGAACTCGGACAGAACTTTACGTTCGGGTTAGTTCCGTTTTCCGTACATTATAACACATTTTTTTAAAATAATTCAGGGTACAGCGAAGCCTAAGCTCGGTCAAGTTCGGGTTTTGGTTCGGGTAAGACCGGTAGAAATTTATTACAAGGGGTTGCGACAGCGAATATGGTTAGCCTAAGTGCGGCTTGCATGGGTTGCGGGAGAGCCTAAGGTTGGCCAAAGTTTTATTTTTACTAAGTGTCCTTCGGTTGAACTTGGACTGAACCTTACGTTCGGGTTAGCTCGGTTTTCCATACGTTATAACACATTTTATAAAGATAATTCAGGGTACAGCGAAGCCTAAGCTCGGTCAAGTCCGGCGTTTTGGTTCGGGTAAGACTTTTAGAAATATATTACAAGGGGTTGCGGCAGCGCCTATGGTTAGCCTAAGTTTTATTTCGCCTAAGTACGGCTTTCGGGGGTTGCGGGAGAGCCTTGCGTTCGGAAAAAGATCGGTTTGCAAGTCTTAATTCTGAAGTCTGATTCGGTTGGATTCGGGGACGATCGGTAATGTTTGGGATTATATAATGCATTTTATATTATATTACAAGGGTACTATAACATTTAAAGTGCCTAATTTCTTCTAAGTCCCCTTCGGTTGGATTCGGGGACGATCGGTAGTGTTCGGGTTGTTATAATGCAATTTATATTATATCCCAAAGACATTATAACATTTAAAGCTCCTAATTTCTTCTAAGTGCGCTTCGGTTGGGCTCGGGGCCGATCGGTAGTGTTCGGGTTGTTATAATGCAATTTATATTATATCTCAACGACACTATAACACTCTTATCTGATACAAGGTTGATGACGAATGTTAAACTTATATACTCGACTAGATAGTTACTTCTAACAGAGTCGGCGTAGCCTTATCGCTAACGTTGTGGACTCGGGTCATGGTGACACCCGGTTCGACTCTCGGAGACATCCAAACTTTTTTCTAAAGCAAATAATTAAATTAAATTAAATATTAATTATTACAAAACAAGATGGCTGCCAAAAAAATATGGCTGCCCAAAAATTCCCCAAAAATTCTTCCAAAAATCAAAAAACTCCCAAAATCTTCAAAAAAGGTTAGGTTAGGTTAGGAACCAAAAAAAACCCAAAATCCAAAAAATGGGCTTAGGTTAAGAACCAAAAAAAGTGGGCGTAGCTTAGGTTAAGAACCAAAAAGACCCAAAAAACACCCAAAAAATGGGGGCGTGGCCCAAGGTCAATGACCTTCCTCCACTCCATTTTACGCTGTATCATTGGGAACTCTACTTAGTATAGCAAAACCAGATTTAAAAATAATAGAAAATAAAAATTTATCAAAATAAAAAAGGATCCAATATTATCGAATAAACCTTTAGAGGATGCTATAACAAGAGCCAGTGCTAGGACAATAAAAGCGAGATAGAAGGGATGTTTAATTTAATTTTCACCTACT
>JAGFPH010003766.1:127759-139856 GCA_018207615.1 Philaenus spumarius
ATTGGGATTAAGTTTAATTTGTTTTCAAAATGAGGATTGACTTAAAATAGGGTTATGAGACATAACAAAAAAGAAATTTAACAATGCATGATGAGAAAATTTAAAAATCTTCAAAAGGAAACATTTAAAAAATTTAATTGCTGAAATGTGTAAAATAAAAATCTTTGAATTAAAAAGTTTTTAAATTTGTTTCCAAAATTATGCCAAATATCAAGTCTTCAAATTTACGGGAAGTGCTCCATATTATTGACGAAAAAGTAGTCTAAATTGCACTTTTAAGTCTTTGTTTATATATATATATGCATGTGAGGTTGTGTTTGTATGTTATGTGTGTGTAAGCGCGCGTGTACGTATGTATACATTATTTCCAGCAAGAAATCTTACAAATAAAAAATTATATTTACATCGTGGGTGTGCCGATTGCATCTTGTTATCATCAATATGAGCAGAGAGAAAATCCTTCAAATTCGTTAGAGCCATATGTTTCAACATTAGTTCTTATCGGAGCATGCGTATTATGATCGGGAAAAATAAATATTTCAAAGTTTCTGAGTTTCCAATATGTTTTGTCTATTTCTACATTAGCTAACATATTTTCGAAGATTTAAAATATCACCCTTAATATGGTCATTACCATTTGAAATCAATCGTAAATATCCAATAAAAAAACAACATGAATTCATTAATGTTGACTTAATCCTGAAATTTTACACCAACTCACTAACAGTGTATGGTATACTGTACGTTTATGTTCAGTTATCAAAATAAGGCTGTATTAACTCTAGTTCTTTTTAAGAGCATTTGTACTGTTTACTATACAGTTTCAATAGGTGCTGCTATCTGTGAACAAAATATGAATTATATATAAAAACATGTGTTTAACTAAATTCAGTAAACTGTCACCTGGTTCAAGGTCGTACACAGGTCTTGTTATTGGTTATTATTGTGTAGATATTTTGTAATTAAGTATAATGTAAGTGATATTTTCCATAAATAGACATAAATATGTAATACCGGTGAAAAAGTTAAGATTTTAAAGAATTTTATTGTATTTTGAAATGAAAAACGGTGTATTGAAATGTGTATTGCTGGTTGAATATAATATAAGATATTAAATTGTTCTTACACTCTAGTTTTATTAGACAGATTGTTCTTTGTTGCGGTAAAAATGAGTAGGCTAATGTTAAGAAACAAATAAATAACAGGGATATTCTCGATATCATAGAAAGTGGATGCAAATCAGAAATAGAAGATTTCAATGACAATGAAAATGATTTATTTACAAATATTACGCTTTAGCCCATGCAGACGATATTGTTATTATTGCCTAGGAGCCACATTTACAACGTATGATTAATAATGTGCGGGTCTATGTTGACACTTATAACCTAAACATAAATCTTAAGAAATCTAAGATCATGATATTTAGCAACGCTGGGAAACGACCAAAAAAATTAAAATGGTTCTACAACGGTAATGAGGTAAAAAATAGTAAGTAGTTATAAGTATTTAGGGGTTATACAGTCATCAAAGTCATACTTTTTGGAAAATTACAAAGAAAATCTAAAAATGACTAAAACTGAATTGAATTCCATTTATAAACAATTACTACAAAATACAGTAATGCCATATTCTTTACTTCAAAGCTAAACATATGTCATTGCATAAGCCGGTCAATGATGCTATATGAAGCACAAGTGTGGGGAAGTCAGTGGTATAAAGAAGTAGAAATACTGTTCGGGTACGTGATTTCGATTACCTAATTATACAGGTAACAGTTATAGCACTACATATTGTAATGTGGTTCTTGCAGTTACTGAGGGCAGAGTTGTATTGGAGTCCAATTGTAAGAGTAGCAATATTTTCTGATGCTCATCTATATATACATATAAAAGGCAAAGCCCTCACTCACTCACTCACTCACTCATCATCACTAATTCTCCCACTTCCCATGAAACTAGAGAGATTAAATTCGGCATGTGTATACTTTGTGATGGAAATAGACAAACTAAAGAAATTTCATTTTGATATTCAAATTTTTAGGGGTAGTTTTGGGGGTTTAGAAGTAGTTTTGACTGATCACAGTTCCTCAAAAACCATACCACTTAGGAACTTGAAATTTGGTACAAATATTGCTTATAGGCACTAGAGGCACACTAAGAACGGATGTTAAAATATTTGGCCTGAAAGGGTTGAAACAACCCCTAAAACAATAAATATTGTTTGTTACACATCTCAAAAACCTTACTTCCTAGGAATGTGAATTTGGTACATGTATTTGCCACAGGGGCAAGAGGCGAACTACGAAATTATTTTAAAATTTTTGACCTGCAAGGGTTGAAACAACCCCTATAACAATAAATATTGTTTGTTATATATATTAAAAACCATACCACCTAGGAACTTGAAATTTGGTACACATACCTCTCCTACCCCACCTACAATTATGAAGTCACAGTGAATCTGTTTAGTAATTTAAATATGTTTGTGAGAAAGTATGAGCCAGTTCCTGGTACCGTTTATTAGTTTTAACACTCCTTCACATACACGTTCCAAATTTGTATTTGCATTCACAAATCTGATTGTCACAATATGTTTTTGTTTTCATTCCTGGCTAAAAAATAATTATAAATACAATGCTTATTTTAAGTCAAACAAATCTCTCCCTCCCTCTCTCCCCTCCTACCCCATTACCTCTCTTCCCTCTCTCTGTGTGTAGAATATTGATTATAATTAGATATTGTATCTTTTGTTATAGTTCCTGTTTCGTAGAGTAAACAAAATATATTCCATCTATAAGATGGCTGATTCGTGGAACTGAACAGTTCCATAAAATGCTTAAACAATTTTTTTTTAATTGCACAAAATTGTAAACATCTTAATAAGGGATGTTCTTGGATTATAAAAAATACTTAACCATATTTTTTCCCAGGATTATTTGTAAAAGGGAACTAGAGCATACCCAAAGTTTGATATACACTATACTGTACGTATCCACTGAGGAGGTTAACATGGGGGGGGAACATCAATATTAAAACAGTGTAAAATACGATTCTATGTCTAAATATTTGATCTAAGAAAGACCTAACCCAAAAGTGTGTAAAGTTATTAAAACTGGTTACTTAAATCAGCTTTTTAACTGTAATTTTGTGCAGCTGGTTCCTATGGGAATTAATATCAACACTTTATATTAAAAAATATATATATTGTAAGGAAAACTAGTTTCCTGTGTTTTAGCCCACTTTAGGCTTGGAAATTTTGCATCTAACACTAATTGTTTTTACTGATTGTTCTCTAGTAAACGTCAAATTTGTAATTATTTTTTTTTATTTGAATTTATATACAATACTAGTTTTCATACAAGGTAGTGAGATAATACCACCTCCTGGAAGATCTAGGCGATTAACCTCTGGTTCGGGTGACTATGTTTATTGTTAACCCTAATAGTTAATAATTTATAAAAAGCTTTTTTCACTTTACAGTTAATTTATAATATACTCAGCTCAGTAGTCATTATTTGTGAATCTCTGAGACGTGAATACTCTGGAACTGACCATATAATCTATCTCTTATTTGTGCTTCGGTAACACTAAGAATGATGATATATCAGTAACAAGGCAAGTTAATAGTTCTATTTGTAATCCTATATTAATTAAAAATGTATTTACAATATTAAAATAAAACATCTCCGTGGATTCCTTCCCACTACATAACAAAATAAACTTTAAGTCTCTAACAAAATATGTACTTTTTAAATTTATGCAGAACCATTTATTTTTTATTACCTTGTTAATTAATTTATAACTTCTTGTTATAAATTTAGTTAATACGACTTTAACTTTATTAACCTTATTTAATTCTTTTAAAATGATTTTAATTTAATAATATATTATTTTTATGTGCAATTTAAACAAGACATAAGAACCTGACCAATAAATATATCCCAACCCAGTATCCATAAATTTACTGAATTTAACTCAGGCAATTTGAAAAGGGGAACAACTTATTTTTGTTCTAACAGACCTTTGGTTTCTACGGCCCTGGACTCGGAACTGCCTTACTCCTGGATTTCCCGATTTGACGGGTGGTGTCGTCGACCTTGCTTCTGTAAGATCTTGGCTCTACGAAGTCTGATCACTTTCGGTGTCGCTGCAGATTGACTGTAGTTGGTTACTGCCTCCCTATTCATTGACGAGAATTGTCCATGTGATCTTCTTATGCTCCTTGGTTTGTTATTATTAAGTTCCATTTGGTGATCCAGTCGTTACCAGAATACAGATTAATTAATTCTGATAATATTAAACTCTCCTAAAATCTTCTTCTAGTAGCATAACAAAACGTTTCCCTGTCGTAATATTTGTTGTATGTTAAGTTGACAATATTCAACAATATAACACTTTCCTTAGTACTATTTATACGACGGTTAAATTTACTAAGTCAACTAACTATATAATTGCTTCCGTAGCAGAGTAAGTTACTCTTTTACATCGCATAAATATTCCACCAAGCCTCTAGGAGCCCTTTACATCCCTTTATATAACCCTTTCAGAACTAACCAGGTGTGGTCCGCGTTCTCATTTCACTAAATTTTTAGACCCATGATTTCTATGTTAATTTATTATGAAGTTTTCTACTTTTTTCTTCTGGTCGTTGGTACCTCAACATCTCCTTCAACTTTTTGTGGCGCTTAGGGCCGTGACGTCACATCTTGCAGCTTGAGTTTTCGTCTATTGTTCTCAATTTTTCCTTAATAACTTTCCTGGACTTTTGATGGTTTTTCGCGAGTTTTTTTTTAGCGCTCTCAGTTTTTTCTCTTTTCTCTATTTCGAGTAGTTGCCATGCGTCGCTCTGTTTGCGTATAGCAAGCACCCGCGGTTCAGGGAGTTTATTTTCTCACACTATCGTCTCTTCTTAGAATTGATGTGTTAGCCGATTTTTCATGCTGATGCGCTGTCAATTTGCGTGGATATTGGGTTTGTGAAGTTTGCAAACTTTTGAGAAACTTTACGGTTTTTTATATTAATTATTTATTAATTAATTGAGATTTTACAATTTCGTTTGGAAATCTTATGTTTTTATGAAAATAAAATTTTAAACCATTTAATAAGTTCCTATAGCTCATAAAAGGTAAGAATCTTCTCACCTTTTATTTAAAACATTTTTTATTTTACTTTTTTTAAATTTTTTTATTACAAAACTTTATCTGCTTTTTATTTTGTCTAACTTTATTTTATTACCTTTTAACTTTACTTGTATGTTTTCACCTTTGAACTTTAAATGTTTTTACTAACTTTTAAAATCCGCAAAATTTGCTATTTTCTTATATAACATTTATTTCTTGTTTTCTTTTCTAATTTTCAAACATATCTTTTCCCATGGCTTTTGAGCAATTTTGACCCCCCCCCCTCAATTTACACTTTCATTTCTTTACCATCTTTTACAACTGGAGACTTCCCTGGTTTTTACGTACACGTGAGTGCACTGCATTCCACCATGAAAACCCCCAAATTCATAATTTCCCAATTGTCCGGTCTCTCACAGAAATCAGATCTCAGATTTTGAAGTTAATTTTCGGACTCGATCAAGGCCAAGTGTCGTCATCGGTGATAACGAGCGACTTTGCCTGAAATCGTCGAAAGCTGACTTTCGCCCGGGCCAGACCTTTCCGCCATGGAAAGCCCGATTTTTACAAATTAATTCAAATTTCAAACTTCCCACTACTTGCGAAGGCTATTCCGTCACAGAATATTATTTTTATTAATTAGTTATGCATAAAACATCTAGATGTTATGGAACATCTCGTATAGTACAAAAACTGTCTCAATACAAAATCTTTTTTGCTTTCTTTCAATTTGTTTTATTTGGGAATGTATCATTGTTTTCAGTCATTAATATTTTTTTATTTTACACACTTAAAAAAACATCACAAGAAAAAGTGAAATTACCTAACGTTTGGTAGGTTGGTCGTAAGTCCTTCTCAAAAGTAGTTTTATCAAATTACACTGTGAACCGCGATACCGTGAAGTAATCGCTAAGTTTAAGTAACATTACTGTTCCCAAGCCAAAACACCAAAATTCAAAGGTCTTTACATATGTAGCTCTTGGTTAGCTGTAGGTTGCAGATTTAACCATAATCTATATAAACGCGGATACCATGAACGAACAGCACAACAAGTAAAATACAGTATTTTCCACCTATACTGTATAGTCTAGTAAAACTAGACAAAAAAAGCCAAAAGCTGGGAACCCGGTGCAGGTTAACCGATTTGTATGATTCTTTTTATTTGTTGGTCTTGGCATATAAATTTAAACAAATTAAAAATTGTTTGTGCTCTTTGTTTTGTTTGTTTTTTGATTTTTTAATGTACCGAAAAAATCTAAAATGTAAAAAAACTTCTAAAACTAAAGTTTTTTTTTTGTGAAACTTATAATTTAGGGTTTTGGAATGAACTGATCACTATTATATATATATATAAGATATGAAAATTCAACATTGGGAATACAATATGGCTAAAATTTTCCTTAAAAATTCAACTTTTTTATATTTAAAAAAATATTATTTCGTTAAGACTAGCGTATTAGCCTAAAAGCAGTCTCGATGAACTTATCTTCGATAAAAATCAATTTTCTTTAATTATAATTATGCGATTTGTACGAAATTTGAAATATACATAGCCAATATGTTTAAATATAATATACAAATTTATACATCTACAATAATACTAAACTAAATAGGCAAACAACTTTATGAACGCATAATTACCAATGAATATATGTTTTTATTGAACATTGTTTTTTTAATAAAAATATTCGTCCAATTTGTTTGAAATTTATAACATATACAAAAAATATGTTATATATATAATAACATCAAATTAAAACTCTGCGACAGTAGGCACATAGTCCATACATTTTATAATTATTATATTCCTCTTTTTTGATGGTCAAACATTTTAAAGCTTGTAAACTTGAAACGCTGAATAAAATAATTTTTTTTTTTTTTTATCTTTTTTAGTGAGTTTGAAAATATAACGAGTTTGTTGCTCTGATGGAAACCCAAAATGGAGAAAAATTATACTTTCTTAAAACAACTTGCGTTTTAAAAGTACGTAAGAATAAACCTCCACACTCAATGGAAATGTGTATAGGCTACTAAAGTTGTTAACAAGTTGACATCTTGAAAACGGATGAAACTTTAGGCATTTAAATCGCTTAAACCTTCGCTTACGGAGAAATCGCGAAGCCCGTTGGTTTTACGTTAGGTTCTAGACTGGTCACTTTTAAAAATATAAACTTCCATATTAAAATTAAGTAAAAAACAAAGTTATTAACTGTATACAGAGTTTGAAATAGATTTCTTAAAAAATCAACCAAACTAGATCCGCTATCCGTATGGAGGTAATGGCCATATCCGGTTTGAAGGTGATAGTAATTACTTCTTAACATATTTTGTAAATATGGACTATTTTTGTTTAAAGTATTATTTCCTCATTGATACAAACCAGAGGTTGTATCGAAACAGTTGGTACACGTACGAATAGTATATACTGTTTTAATGCTAACCTTTAATCTTTATAAAATCCTTTAAAAATATTTAATTTTCATTTGACGTTAAAGGTGTTGGGATGGTTATTTTCGGCAAACAAAATGTACATTAACAACTCAAACGGCTCACTGTATGTCAATTTTCAAGATAATGGCTTGCAATTCCTTTTTCAAGGTAAGAAATAGTTATACCGGGCTGCACTAGTTCAATATATATAAACTCGGTACGGAAATAAAAATTATGTTTGTAACTTCTATGTAGAGTTTGAATTCGATACCTTGTAAATTGATGAATATGGCTGTTTTAAGTATGAATGTACGTGTTCTTCACAGAAAATGATCACTTCCGTCCATACGTTTAAGAGATCTAACTTGAAAAATTTACAATATTTCGAATTAAAACTCTTTATAAGAAGTGAAAAGCTTATTTTTAACTTATATTCCAAGACTCAAGTCTTATATAAAAATTGGATAAGTCGTAAAAATTGGACAAGCTAGAGCCGTCAGAATGATTAACGAGCCTCACGAATTTTTTGCTTAACGAACGCGTAGCGCATTTCAATCTGTTACAGTTTCGTCAATTTTTGGAATATTAACATCAAATATGTTTTACAAGTTAAATGCACTAGTATATAAATATTCTCAGTAAGTATGAACTATTTTTGTATGTACTTTTTAAAATCGAAGCGCTTGAAGATAGTCTTCTGTTTGATCTATCTAGTTTTAAAATTTTTGAACATATCATTTAAAATCGGCACAGAAGTTAAAAATATTATTGTTTTTTTACTATACCCGTTTAAATATATTGACTTATCTGCAGCCGTACAACTCAAGCGTGTTGACTAAAACTCTAAAAGGTCTAAAATTATACTTTTTTTAAGTGACTTGTGTTTTTTAAAGTAAAGAAGAACAAGGTTTATACTCCTTGATCTTGTTTGAATCTATATGTTAAACTTGTAAAAAAAGGTTTAGGTAGGTTTAATTTTTGTGTAGCTGGTGGGTCCGGTACTCCTAAAATCGGGAAGCCCATTGATTAGCCAAGTGGCTATAGATTGGGTTTTTTCAATATAACAAGCTGAGACTCAGCACATAAGTTTAAAATATATATTTTAACTTCTATGTCAAGTTTGAATTCGATATATTAAAATTCAGCCCATACACAGACATGCTACACATATGAATGAGATTTCCACTTTCTGTGATTTCTGCCATATTATTTTTTTTAGAAATATTTCTAATTTTATTGAATGAAAATAATTTTTTGTACTAAAAATACATTTTTGTTAATACTTTTTATTATAATTTATGTAAAAAACATTTTCAGCAAAAACATTTAGTAAAATTCTCGTTAAAATAGGCCCTTTAAAACCCCTGATTTTATTGAATACAAAATTAAGGGGGGGAGAGGGGGAGAGCACGAAAAAACATTATTTTAAACTTTTTTCTACTCGAAATGTTTTTTCAGAAACATCAAAATCCGTTAACCTGCACCGGGTTTCCACCCAAATGTCTATTTTTACTGTACTAGTAACATATTTAATTGAGGGATACGCTCTGTCTTTATCCCAAAACCTTCGGACCACAAAGCGTACAAGTCTAACAGATAAAGTTGCGAGAATTATTGAAATTAATAATATTTATTCCTTTGGGAAGGTGGAAAAAATTAAACCGAACGAAACCCGAGTTTTCAGCTAGTTACGTTCTTGTACAGTGCCTTGGAGTGAACGCAATTGAATTGGAACAGTAAATAAATTGAAATAGAACTCAAACTGCATCACGCGTTTAGCCATTGTGCCACGGACAATGCTTACAGAAATACATATAAATTATAATTTTGTTAACTTACATGTTCAACTGTGATGGAGATGGTTGCGCTTTAAACTGAAGTAAAATACATAAAAACCTATAGTTTTATAGAACTGTTATGTTTGAACAACCGGTCCACCACTTGTATTACACAATTTATTAAAAACCTTGATCTGCAAGCTGTTTCTAATTTTAGAATTTGCGCATTAAATTCGTAATAAACGTGTTTTGAGTATAAATATTTAACGAAAAATAACTACACTACTGAAAAAATACTTAACTTTCCTCAATAACTCATCTAGTACAGAAAGTAAACGTACGCAAGAGACAAAACGCGCTGGTTCCCGTCGACTTACAGGAAATAAAAAGATAAACGTTGAAAAACTACTTACAGACACTGACTGAGATTAAGATTGAACCGCCTTGTATTTTGTGGGGCAAAGTAAGGAATGTTAGAGAGAGAGAGAAATGATAGTTTATCAGAAAGTATGTACAATAATTTGAGCATTGGTAAGATAAGATTCTCTTGACCTAGATCGTTATATTGTACGAGAGCAGTGACACTTCTTGTGGTCAACATGTATTTTGTGGGGCAAAGTAAGGAATGTTAGAGAGAGAGGGTAATGATAGTTTATCAGAAAGTCTGTACAAAATTTGAGCATTGGTAAGATAAGATTCTCTTGACCTAGATCGTTATATTCTACGAGAGCAGAACACTTCTTGTGGTCAACATGTATTTTGTGGGGCAAAGTAAGGAATGTTAGAGAGAGAGGGAAATGATAGTTTATCAGAAAGTATGTACAATAATTTGAGCATTGGTAAAATAAGATTCTCTTGACCTAGATCGTTATATTGTACGAGAGCAGTTACACTTCTTGTGGTCAACATGTATTTTGTGGGGCAAAGTAAGGAATGTGTTAAGTCTCCGACTTCACATTCTGTAATTATCTTTACCGACTAGTTACAACTTCTGCCTACCTTCACCAACTTCCAAATAGTTTCCCTTTCCTCCGCCAGACGCCACCTCCGTACAGTATCTACTTTGGGCATAGTTCGCTATTAAGCGGTTTGCTTATCTCATATACCGAACAGCTGACGTTTCTTGACCGTTAAACTTGCTTCTTTAGAACATTCGAGAAGGAGAGTCCGCCATTGCTTCCACTACAGGAAAGTCCACCTTGTCATGTCGCTGATATAGTTAAATTATTGTGATGGATTAATTCCTTATAATTTTTTTGTCGCGAGTTATACGGAAGGCCAATTAACATGCATTTGTTATAAGCCTTTACCTTGTCAATACCAGGTACGTAGAATGTTTTAGCCTTACTTTTGTTACTTATGAAATGTACTCTTTGTAAAATTTTATAAAGTTAGTTCCACCTTTTGCATTGTAAATAACTTTTCAAACTCATTTTGTTCGATTTAATAGAGAAACCTATGTATTTCATTTTTACTACAGCCTAATTTTAAAATGCAAATCTTACAGCCTACAAAAACTTTAAAGCTGATACTATGTTGGTTATTACTAAAGTCTTAACATATTTCAAACAAAACTAGCCTAAACTGTTCTGTATTAATTAACTGTAACTGTGTAGTTTTCTGCAGTATAACCAGAATATTGAAAACTTTTAATGAGCTATAGGCATAATATTACTGATATATGTGTATTATGTAACTAAACAAGAACATTTTTATGTTGCCATGTGGTTTGGTTAACATGTAGAGACAGTCTTATGCAACATGACACATGTTGTACTAACTATTACAATCTTTAAGTAGCAATTTGTCACCTTGTGCTACAAATTTTAAAATCAGCTAACTCAAAAGGACCACCTGCTTTATGCTTATTTAAATTAGCTGCAAGTTTTCTAAAAAGGAATTTTTATTTGTGTTATGCAGTTACACTGGTTCAACTTCAGGGAATATTTAACCATACAATGCCATAAGCTACACCACAGCTACGCCTTACTGAAAAGGCCTACCTTCCAACAGGACTTTAAATACAATAAAAATTCTTATATCTACAGTGATTTAGTTACAGACAGAGATTAATTTAAAATATGATGATCTGCAGTTGATTTTTTGTGTTAAATATTAAAAAGGCTGTATTTTGAAAAAGTAATTTTGTATATGTATACTATATAGGATATGTTTGTATTTAATATTTGGGAGGAGCAAGCTAGCACATTTCGGACCTTAGCCCTAAGGGCTGTATATTAGAAATTCATATACCTTTTTTTTATAGAGAGACGTCTCATAATTAATTTTGTTTATTTATTCATTTATTTATAATTAGCTTTAGAGTTGGCCAACGACATATATATTTATTCTTAAACAAATCCATGGTATCTCATGTTAAAACTTTGTAACTTGTTAATCTTTTCTGTATAAATTCTGTAATTATTATTAAAAGGGGAGGGTTTTTGATTTTTATTTTTGGGGAGGGCTTTTAAATTCAACTTAATAAAATATATATGTATTCTTTTAAATCTGAAGTTTTTCTTGTATTAAGGGCATATCAATAATTTCATTTTCTTGTATTAAAGGCATATAAACTTTTTTTTATTTTGGTTAATAAAGCCAAAATTTACATCTATTTCTATGGTTTATTGAGTTAACCTCTAGGTATCTTGTGTATTGTGAGTAATAAGCTGAAACATTCCTACGTTTGGTGATATTTAAATTCTAAGGTAAGTTTTGAACAGTACCAATCTATGTGGCCCAGTATTGCTTCCGTTCCCTTAAT
>JAGFPH010003767.1:0-37738 GCA_018207615.1 Philaenus spumarius
TTCAATAGGGATTCGTTTCTGAGCGTAATCTGATCACGGGTGAAATCTTTTGCCAGCTGTAACTCTCTAAAGAAGAATTTTCTTTCGCACCTATGAATATACGAACTTTTTTCATAATTTTTTTCTAGTAGAATCGGCTCAGAAAGTGCTCGGAACATTATGCAAATAACTTATTATTTTAGCACATAATAAAATTAAAATATTTTGTTTCTAGAGTAATTCTGGGTATTGTTAACATACCCTTTTTTTTTTTGTCAACATCTCTGTCATCCTTTGAGCTACAGATAAAATAAAATAATATTGTGTTTGTCATTAAACAAGTAAACTTTTTTGTCTCTTGTAATATTTATGTAAAGTTAGCTTTTTTTGAGATATTTGACATTAACAAATATAAACGGCCGCCATTTTAAAAACATTTAAAATAATTTTCTAATTTTGTGTACAGTGATAAAAGGTTACGCAACAAATAGGTACACGAAGTTTGATCTCAATATAGTTTTTACTTCCAAAAATATTAAGTATTTTTTTAAAAAACACCTACAGACAGACGAAAAATAAGCACCGTAGACCAATGTTTATATTGTGAAATATGTTTGTCTGGATCCCAGGAACATATCCACAAAAGGGGTCCAGAGAGTTCGGGGACATCCTGTATAATCAATAAATACTCACTGGAATGATGGTTGAAGTTAATAGTACACAATATACAGGATGTTCCATAAGTAAAGTTCCAAACTTCGGGGAATGGTTCTATGGGTCAAAATAAGAAAAAAGTTTATATAAACACACACCCGCAAACGCTTCGTTTTCTAGATATCCGAAAATTTGTTTTTTGTACAAAATAATTCTTATCTAGCGAACGGTTTGATTGATTGAGTTCAAAACTTGGCATGAAGTTTAACCTATCAATGATATATCTCAAGAAAAATAAGCAAATAAATCCAACCATGAGTTAAAAATGGCCGATGTTTGAAAATTTCAAACCTAAATTACACAAAACCGTACATTTTAACAAAAAAAATCAAGACACCTTTTTTGTAGCCCTTTTGATTCCCTATCGGATGGTGTAACTGTCAAAACATTTGGATGAAGGATAATAGGTTATGTGTAATAATTAGTTTGTTCAACCCGGTATCCTATACCAACACAGTAAACACAACAATATTGTATGTACATTTGCTGCCATTATCTTTAACTTAACTATTATCCTTCATCCGATTGTTTTGAATCAAAAGGTCCTACAAAAAAGGTGTCTTGACATGTTTTGTTAAAATTTACGGTTTTTGAGAGATTAGGTTTTACATTTCCAAACAGCCGCCATTTCTAAACTCATAATTGGATTTAATTGGTTATGTTTCTTGAGATATATCATGGTTAGGTTAAACTGCACGTCAAGTTTGAAATCAGTCAAACCGTTCTCTAGATAAGAATCATTTTGTACAAAAAACAAAATGGCGGATATCTAGAAAACCAAGCGTTTTCGGGTGTGTGTTTATATGAATTTTTTTCTGATTTTGACCCATAAAACCATTCCCCAAAGTTTTTCACTTTACTTATGGGACACCCTGTACATTTGCTAGATTTTATGTTGCAAAGTAGACGCTTTTAACAAAAATGTATCTAACACGAAAAATTAAGACAGTATTTCTCATATCCATACCATTACAGTGTTTTAAAAAATACATTGAAATGGCTTATTAGGACTGCTTTAGATTAAAGATGTTTTATTTCAAATCCATAATATTTGCTATGTACAGGGAAGTGCAAACGTTTTGTACGATTTACAGGTGTTAAAAAAATGTATTAACATATTAATTAATGTAAATTTAAATACAAATTTTCACAAGTTATTTTGAAAATAACATCAAGATAATCAGGGTAGTCTTTGTGACTGTAATTGTACTCAGTTAAAATGGAAAATTATATTTCGCTCTAAACTAAATAACATAATTAACTCTAAACAATTCCAGGGGAGACCCCTGCGTGATCCACACGCCAACCCCCAATGTAACCTTCTAAAACATATATTATGTTTTATTTATAATAAAGGTGTAGGATTAATAATAACCTCAAAACTAAGATGGTAAATAATGTTAAATGTTCAAATTAAATTATGTCTTATATTTTATAACAGCAGTTATAATAATGTTTAAAAGAACCAGCAAGGCTCACGTCTACACTTTAAACCCCTAACCTAAAAGCTAGAAATACAGATATAATTGCTTCAAATTTTGAAATTTGCTGTTAATGGAAATATTGGAGCAAACAGCTATAATATTATCTGTTATTTTATTCAATTGGTTGATATGGTAATAAATGTAAATACATGTGTTGGTTTATCATTCTAGGCTTAACCTAAGAATTTTTTCCAACTAAATTTACAAATATTGAAATAAAAAAAGGTTTTTATCAAAATTAATTATCGCCTATGTTACTCAGGGATAGTGTAGCTTTTTATTAGTAAAACTATTTTTTCAATCGGTTCAGTAGTGCCAGAGATTACCCCCTACAAACAAACAAACAAAAAAAACAACTTTACCTCTTTATAATATTAGTATAGATAAAGCTAGACAAGGAAAGAACTGTCGTCAGAAAAGTCGGAACGTTCTAGTTCCATTGGGATAAACACAGGATGCAGGACAAAATATATCTTACAATTAATGGCAGCGGAGCCGCTGGGGTCCTGGGGGATTGATGAATTAATCGTTCCTTTGTTTGTATTCCGGGGTTGATTCTGGTCTAGCAAAATAACACAAAAATGAGGTCGCGTTGCACGGTCTTCGGTAAGCAATTTTGTAAGAAAACTTATTTGGGCTGTTGACAAGGAATTTTGAAGCTTATTGTTAGTTAATAAATTTAGTCATATTGATACAATTAATTACCATCTCATTCATTTCGTTGGAGACAAAATGTGCACGACAAATTTATAATACATTTTTAATAAAGATGTGCCAATAATTATAGCTTTAAATCTTAAATGACAACTTTCTATATACAGGATGTCCAGTAATTACGGGATCAAACTTCGGGAAATGGTTTTATGGGTGAAAATAAGAAAAAAAAGTAAGTATAAGCACAGACTCGAAAACGCTTCGTTTTCTAGATAACAGCCATTTTGTTTTTTGTACAAAATAAATCACATCTACAGAACGGTTTGATTGAGTTCAAACTTGGCATGATGTTTAACGTAACAATAATCTATCTCAAGAACCTTTGGCGAATAAATCCAACCATGCATTTCAAAATGGCGGCTGTTTGAAAATTTCAGACCAAATTTACTAAAAAACCGTACATTTTATCAAAAAATTTCACACTTTTTTGTAGCCCTTTTGATTCCCTATCGACTGGTGTAACTGTCAGAACAATGGGATGAATGATAATAGTTAAGTTATGTGTAATTGGTTTGTTCAACTCGGCATCCTATACCACCACATAACAGTAAATACTACAATAATGTACATTTGCTGTAATTATCTTTAACTTAGCTAGTATCCTTCATCCAATTGTTTTGACTACACCATCCGATAGGAAATCAAAAGAGCTACAAAAAAGGTACCTTGACATTTTTTAAATAAAATGTACGCTTTTTGAGTAATTTAGGTTTGAAATTTTCAAACAGCGGCCATTTCTAAATTCATGGTTGGATTTAATCGCCTATTTTTCTTAATATTTATATATCATAGTAAGGTTAATCTTCGTACCAAGTTTGAACTTAATCAATCAAACCGTTCTCTAGATATGATTTATTTTGTACAAAAAACAAAATGGCGGATATCTGGAAAACAAAGCGTTTTCGGGCCTATTTTCATATGAACTTTTTTTTCTTATTTTGACCCATAGAACCATTTATCTAAGTTTTATTCCGTAATTACTGGACACTTTGTATAAAAATAAAGATACATTTACACTCGCCTTTATAGGGTTGATATTTCTCTACTCCTTATTAAGAAACGATAAAGCATTGAATAACGATTCTTGTTCATAACGATCCCATTAATAACATTTACACTCGCAGTTACGTTAATTTGTTAAATTGCCAATTTGGAAGTTTTCAATGCAGACGTAATCGGTTCTTATTAATTTTAACAAGCATTTACTTAGAGCTAAGAAAACGACATCAGGTATATGTTAAACACGCGACCTGATAGAAAATAGTTCAAATAAATGGCTGCACAACGAGTCTGGGTAGCCAGACGGTCATAAATATTGGTTACCTGGCTTACGGGCTTAATGACAAACATAACGTTTTTAGCGAATTTCCATAGGAAAAATGAGCTATTGCAGTGGCCCTTATGCTAAAGACCCAAGGTCGAGAGTAGCAAATGAGCACCGATCATGGTCCCCAGAACACGTTTTGGGGTGTCATAAAAATCATATATGTATAAATGTTTTCGCACTCTAGTGGCCGCATTTTACGCCCGATTTGGTTCAAATTTGGTTGGTTGTCTACGTTGCTCAGACGAGTTCGTAAGCCAAAAAATCCAACAATCGGAAGCACGTTTTTTGACCAGAAGTAACTACTTTCTGAGATTTTTCCTACAAGAATGAATTTGTTTTTGACTTTTCCCCACAAATATAAACGTGGGACGTTATTCTGCACATTTTGTTTTTTTACGCGACCTTGTAGCTCGCTTGGTTCGCCCAAAATCGATCAAAACGTAAAATACCATGGAAGTATCCGGTTCAAAGCCACCATGCGGTGGACTCTACCGTGAGGTTGGCGCGCGAAGCACGCAATGCATTGTGTATTGAAGATACTTCCAATACGGGGGTTGGCGTGCGAAGCACGCAATGCTTTGTGTATTGAAGATAATCCCAATATACGGAATGGCGAGCAAACAATTTTGCAGCTATTCAGCACCGTCGTGAATAGACCTATTTCCCAAAGGCCTATAAACTTTATTTTTGAATTTTGCTTAACTCACGTCAGCCGTTCAGCTGCGTGGTCGAATTATTTAACTATTTTTGTAAGTTAAAAGATAACCCAGTTATTGGCTAAAAGCTCGACATTTTCGATATTATGGACCAAAATCTTTAGTTTTAAAATGTCTTTATGTCATTCCAAATATGTATCCCAAGTTTGCGTGTAACAGAAAAAAAGCGGTTGGCTTGTGAAGCACGCTAGTAACTTCCTTAGTGCATAGTATAAAATATATGTTTTTCAATTTGCATTATATCGGTTTTTTGCAGGATCGTTTTTTTTTTTTTTGTATAGGTTTTAAATATAGTTTGAACATTTTTTTTAAGCATGTACGAGTATCCAAGTCACTTTTTTTTCATTTTTTTTTATTATTTATTACTTTTTGTATCGTCAAAATTCTAAAAACAAATTCGCTGTAGACACCTAAGAACAAATTCTGTTTTTCGATAGTAAAAAATAAATAAAATAAAAACGACTCTGCCGGTTTATTTGTTTACAGAATGACCTTAACCATTTCTAAGATCTAAAATAACTACAATAGTGACATGTCCCTCAGGGACAGTGTGAAGAAGCTTATTAAGGAAGGAAGATTTCTTATTTTATAAATAAATATTACTTTCACAGTTAGAAAGCTTACATTAGTCACGCTTACTTCAATAAATTTATAGAAAAAACTTTAAGGTTATCCTTATACACCCAGATATCTTGCAGGGATGACCCTTGAATATTACCAAACTTGAAAACGTTTAGATGTGGTGTTAATTCTCGATGTTTTCAGTTTGGCATTTACAACTACCCCGCACTTCCTCGCTTGCCTTGTCGCAAGTTTAAAAGTCATTTCCGAAAACATCTCGTGGGACCTGTAATGCTGGCTGCTAACTTCAGAACACTGCTCATATGTTCTATGTACAATAAAATTCAGGATGCATAGAGAACTGCAAACAGATTTTATTTGGCTCCACGTCTATCCTTGGCAAACTGTCAAGGAAGAACGTGATTGAATATTAAACGGGAATAGTGGTAAATGGCACGAGCAAAGAAGAAATGCTTAGTTTCTCGATGTTATTTATTTTAGGACATACTCAGAGTTTTTGATTTATTCATTCATATAATAATCGAAATTACTATTTTTGGAACGAAGTTCCTTAACGCGGGTAACGAAAAAAAAGGTGTTATTAAAAAGGTTGCTATGGCAATGACAAATATAAAATACGAGTAACTAAAAAGCGTTATCAAATTGGTTGCTATGGCGACGAATGCAAATACATTCAAGGAACATGTGTTTTGGTCCATCAATTTAAATTAAGAGACGATCGGTCCCGTCCGGCGTATTTTAAATATTACGTCAAGCGCTGAAATACATTCAATAAACATAAAATGTTAGTTCAACAGTCTAGGTCTAACCTAAAATTATTGTGTGTATATTTAATTTATTTTACCTGCCTTAACGGCAACATACATACAATAATTTTAGGTTGGGCCTAGAAAGTAATTTTAAGTCTAGACTGATGAATCAACATTTCATGTTTATTGATTGTATTTACAATGAATGGACATTTAACTGTCTTTACCATCGTAGCTTTGATTTTATAATTAAATCTACATAATTCTGTTATGTTATTATAATAACATTAAACGTATGGAAACAGTAAATATTTGTATACAAACAAACTAATAATAAACGGCAATTAAAAGATTAAAATTATGAGTGTATGTTGCCGTTAAGGCTGGTAAAATAATTGAAGAAAATGCGTGATGAAATTCGTTCCTGACAGGGGATCCCACGACCGCTCACATTTACTTTTTTTTTAATAATACATTGCAGTAGTATCGTAATCTTTGCCGAAGCCTTGCCGATCAATCTATATAGTCCACTGACTCACTGATCACGATTTCACAAAAACTACTGAACGAATTGGAACTAAATTTGGTAGGTGCTCGCTAAGAAAGGTTGTAAAAAATTCGACATATTAGGGGAGGTTTGGGGGGACAAAGTTACTAAAAAAAAACACCGAACGGAACGGAATGGAATGAAATTTTGTATGTATCTTCCTCTAGGGCCCTAGGTGTTCGCTAAGAAAGGTTTTAAAAAAATTCTAAATTTTAGGGGGGTTTGGGGGTCAAGCTACTAAATCACGATTTCTCCAAAACCACTGAACTGATTAGAACGAAATTTGGTATGTAGCTTCCACTAGGACCCTAGGTGCTCGCTAAGAAAGGTTTTCCAAAAAATTCGGCATTTTAGGGGAGGTTTGGGGGGGGTCAAAGTTACTAAAAAAAACCACCAAACGGATTGGAATGAAATTTGGTATGTAGCTTTCTCTAGGGCCCTAGGTGCTCGCTTAGAAAGGTTTTAAAAAAATTCGAAATTTTAGGGGGTTTGGGGGTCAAAGTTACTAAAAATTCCCATAAGAAGTACATAGTGTAATATATTATTTTTAGCGAAAAATATTATTTTTTTAAAATATAAATTACATTTAACTTGATTTGTCTATCCGTGCAAAGCCGGATCGGGCCAGCTTGTAATTAACTAAAATTACTAACGTACAATCTTTTTTAAAGTTTGGCTTCAATTACCGTTGCAAAGTATTAACAGCTTCTTGTAGAGCGTTCCCTAATAAATCGGAGTCACTGAAACGTGTGAGATACATTCCGTTGCCAATTTTCCGACAATAATTTTCCCTTCAATTTTAACGGACTAACGAGTCTGTATACAAAAGTTGGGCGCGTCAAAGTCTCGAACATCGCAATTAAGCTGAGGAAAGGTTTGAAATGAAACGCCGTCAGCAAGTTGGTACTGCACATTGTGTTTGCTGAGCGAGTAGTCGGCGTGTCTCGGTCACAGTGTCAACCGAGGAGGACTTAATAACGCGAGTGTGACGTGTCCTTGGAAAAACAAACAAATCCTACAGTACTTTTAGCTTGTTTTTCGTCGAGTTATTTTGCTACGTTACTCGAATGTGTCAATTGTTGTAACTTGTTTTTTCTTCCCTAAACTGCAATAAAAGGTTAGTGGTGTGGCGCAGTTGACTAACGGTTCCAGCTCAATAAATTTGGACATTTTAACACAGATCAATTCTGGCAAATTATCGCGTTTTTTTCTTAAATACAATAAATCACACAAAAAAGAAACAAAATAATTAGTCATAAACCTTTTTGTCATACATTTTGTTTCCAACAAACAAAAATTATTGTTATTATTAATTTTAATCCATCTTACTCAAATAATTCTATGTCATCCTTCTATGGCATAGTTAATTTTTTCAATACATATCTAGTCTAAAGAAATTTCTGTCAAATGAAACATAATGGATTTTAAGTATATTCACTAACAACAAAAGGCATATGTAAATATAACAACAGCATATGTACATAATATGGTTGTGTTTACTGTGTTGGTATAGGATGGCGGGTTGAACAAACCAATTATAACACACATAACTTAACTATTTATTATCCCTCATCCGATTGTTTTGACAGTTCGACCATCCGATAGGGAATCAAAAGGGCTACAAAAAAGGTATCTTGACATTTTTGGTTAAAATGTACGGTTTTTGAGTAATTTAGGTTCGAAATTTTCAAAGAGCCGCTATTTTGAAACGCATTATTGTATATAATCACCTATTTTTCTTGATATATATCATTGTTAGGTTTAACTTCATGCTGAGTTTGAACTCAATCAGTAAAACAGCTCCCTAGATATGAATTATTTTGTACAACAAACAAAATGGCGGGTATCTGGAAAACGATGCGTTTCGGGAATACGTTTGAATTAACTTTTTTTCTTTGTCATCAAGTTAAAAAATCTATTGAATTTGTAAGTTACAAATTTAAAGAGAACGAGCATCTGAAAAGAACATTTTCCCACGAGTTTTTAACACTATTTTTCACGATACTACAGCAAAAAATATGATTTTTAACATTTATTTTTCTTCTTAATGACTCAACAGCGTCTTCTTTCACCGCTAATTTTTCCAAGCCCGTTCCCTTAGCAGTGGTTTTGCTAGATAGCAGATAGGGACATGAACATTACGAGATTGACACCAAGTGTTAGGTGCTGGTGTTTCTAGTCCTCGAAGGTTCTCCGCCAGCAACCACTCTATGAAAAGACAAGGTAGGGAACCATCTACTATCATGCAGTGTCACTACCCCCACGAGGCCATCCTCGACTACGTCCAACAACGTCCAGTAGGGCATCCCTCGCACCCATGGTACCAGTATGCAATGGTCAAAGGCCAAAACTGGTCTCTGGCCCACCAGAGTAACCCACATGACTACTCCAGCTACGGTTTCGAATCCCCTTCACGTACCACAGTAGATAGGGACAGCGGGAATTTCGATAATCCATCATGCGCGTGTGTGTTAGGCCCATATTACACTGTAAATACACGTATTTATTCTATGTTTATTACTTTACTATTAAACTCCCGTGAAAAATCAAAGGCGGATTAATTAGTGGTGTGTGTTTGGGCGTATCATTCAACAAAATACTATTATTTTAAAACAACACTTTATCTAGGCCTACCTAACTATGATGACAGGGATTTTTAACTTGGTAAATGTGTACAATAATTAGAAGGATTACACAAGTGTATGAATATTTGTTAAAATTTTTTGTTTATGTATGTTGTTATATATTTAAAGAAAGAAAAAAATGTTATCTTTTAATTGCTTTTTATTTCATATTGATAGATCAAATGATTTAGAAGTTATTAATATTACATGACTTATATTTATTAAAGTTGTAAACATAACCCCAAAGGTATAATCTATGCTAGGTTTGTGTATTACAGATGATGGGTGAAATCAGCTGTTAAGATGTAGGAACGTTTCCTAAGCTAAAGGAATTTGTACCTTTTCTTTAAATTTGTATAAAAAATATATTGATAATAAAAGGTTGAATTTATAGTTTATAACCTCAAAGCATATATTATAACGTAGATTGACAGCCATCATGGTTTGTCAATAAGAACTGAGAACAAAACAGCACTTGAGTTGCGTGCTACCATATTGCCTATCTCGCCCCTTTTCTTAAATTATAATATAATATACTTTAATGCAAGCCATGAGCTTGTCAAAACTTTGAGTGTTTCTCCTGTATCATTAACAATTTTTGACTTAAGCGCTTTTGCCCTAACTTCAAAGAATTATAAGAAGAAGAAGTAGAAATACTTTTTTATAATAATATTATTATATATTATACTATTAATTATTATTATATTATAATAGAGAGATAACACAATTATTGTTGTAATTTGCTTTTATGTTGGTATCACTTGTAAAATATGTTTAGTTTCCATTGCGGTTGTTCTGTAGTGTGGGTATGTTGGTACTACCCAAACAATTGTTATTTCTTTGTGTTGGTGCCACTGATAAACGACTGTTGTAATCCACTTTCATATTATCACAGTAAAACTATCCCACTGATCCCATTGTTACCACGACTCGCCAACAATTGCTTCAATTTAAAGGTACGTCGGTACGACTGACAGATCGTTCCACATTCTAACGACTCCGGTACTGGCCACCGTGTAATAACAAAAATGTTAATCAAGATAAACGCATACATTGCGGGCGGGAGTAGGGGGATGTGGGGCGCGAATGTTCCGTCATAAAAACAACAAATGTTTGAACAAATAAAGCGTTCAAATTGTTACTTTATTTAGCGGCGGAACAATTCCTTTTCGGGTACTGTATTTATGTGCTTCCAGCGAGGGGGGGGTGTTGTTTTTAAAATGGGCTGTAGCCGAAACATAAACAGGATTATAGGCGGAAATAAACCGTATGAGGATTTTCAATGAATTTTTCAGTCAGGGAAAAAGTCAGGGAAATTTCAGAATAGAGTCGCGTATTAACATAATATTTAAGTTGTAAACTCAAGAGAATCATGCGTCCTTCGCACGCCATTCCACGTATTATGTCCACTAGATCAAATGAGAAAAGAATAACTTACAAATCTATATATATATATATAAGCGAAATACCACTCTCTGACTGACCCACTCATCACGATTTCTCAAAAACTACAGAATGGATTGAAATGAAATTTGGTATGTAGCTTCCTCTAGGGCCATTCCTGCTCATTAAGAAAGGGTTTGAAAAAATTCGAAATTTTAGGGGGATTTTTGGGGATCAAAGTTATTAAAAAACGATTTCTTCAAAACTACCAAACGGATTGGAATGAAATTTGGTATATAGCTTCCTCTAGGGCCATAGGTGCTTAGACCTACTAATAAAGGGTTTGAAAAAATTCGAAATTTTAATGGGGGTTTGGGGGGATCAAAGTTATTAAACCACGATTTCTTCAAAACTACCGAACGGATTGGAATGAAATTTGGTATGTCGCTTCCCTCTAGGACCCTTGTTGCTCGCTAAGAAAGGTTTTAAAAAAATTTGACTTTTTGCGGGGTCAAAGTTACTAAAAAAAACCACCGATTGGATTGGAATGGAATTTGGTATAAAGCTTTCTCTAGGGCCCCAGGTGCTCGCTAAGAAAGGTTTAAAAAAAAGTCAAAATTTTAGGGGGCTTTGGGGGGATCAAAGTTATTAAATAACGATTTCTTCAAAACTACTGAACGGATTGGAATGAAATTTGGTATGTAGCTTCCTCTAGAGCCATAGGTGCTCACTAACAAAGGGTATGGACAATTTAGATATTTTAGGAGGGGTTTGGGGGGATCAAAGTTACTAAAATCATAATTTCAGATCTTTTATTATTATGACAATAGTGCTTTTATTATTTAAGATCTATATATATATAAAAGCCAAATACCACTCACTGACTGAACACTTAAAAAGAATACAATTACGTTAAAAAGACTGAAAATACCAACCACCACGGGCAACGCCGTACGGGTCAGCTAGTTAGTTTTATAAAATCTAAATGTAATGTATGACAAACTACATACAGATAATTTAGTTCCATATAATTTTGAGTTTATTTTAGACAATTCGTTTTTGGAAAATATAAATCAAAGGTAAGTGTTATCAATTTAGTTGCCAGGTAAGTTAAACATTTCTCAAGATAGAAAATAAGATTTCTTAAGTTCTCATAAATAGATTGGATTTCATTGGGAAATTAAAAAAAAATGCCAAATAATGCTGCTATTTTAAAACTGATCAGCTACGTATATATTGGTTATTTTATTTCGTATCTGCTAATGCATATGACGCAACAATAACTAAATAATAGTTTATATTTTATAACTTAACAGTGCGATGATCTTAACGAGTACCTTATTGCAATCATACAGGGTAATTCAGAAAGAAACGGAGAAACATTCAGGACGTGTTCTGCTAGTGAAAATAAAGAAAACATTTATATCAAGATATTTCGGATAGCTCGTTTTCCAGTTATACTTTCTTTTTTTTTTTCTTTTTTACGAAATACTAAACATCTTTGGATGTAGGAAATATATTTGGTATAACATCTTGTATCGAAAAGTTTATTCATATATATATTAAAATGGCGAAAGTTTCAAATTTGTCATGTAAAATCTCTC
This sequence comes from Philaenus spumarius, assembly GCA_018207615.1. Lineage (NCBI taxonomy): Eukaryota > Metazoa > Arthropoda > Insecta > Hemiptera > Aphrophoridae > Philaenus > Philaenus spumarius. Next base: position 12,424 of record JAGFPH010003767.1, read on the forward strand.
GAAATACGTTTTTATTGTAAACCTTCATAGGAACGATTCATTTCAGATTATGTTTGTTATTCTCCAATAGAATAAAAAAGGAAAATTATTTATTTCCTCCCTGAACTTCCATTCTCCTGCAATAGATTTTTGCCCGCCATTTTGAAATAGTTGGAGACGAAAACTTAAATACAAAAAAGTTCAAATTTAACCTTTACAGTTGCTCTTCAGAGCCCTTCAGTTTGATATTCAACTTGACCTGTATTGCCATTTAAATCTTTTAAACTAGGGCCTTTTTTAATTTACTAGAAATTAAATTTTTTTAACACAGGAAATCTTGCGGGAAAGTGTCCAAATATTGCATTGTTTGAAAGGCATTAGATTTATTTCTAAGTACAAAAACACCGAATTCAAGTCTCACAAAAATGGGTTTCGTTAAACGCTTTCCTATGATAAAATCGTGGCATTTCATTTACAACTCGTCATTGAAGATGACGACTTTGTCGTTGAAACGCGTTTGACAAATAAACGCATTTTATTTATAAACTAATTACCTATAGCTGGTTGCGGTAATTGGTATAATTTCCAAAAATGTAAGATAAATTGTAATGCAAGACCTGGAAATAAAATTATTATTGTTACTATTATTTTTGTGGGAATTCTGTTTTTATTCCTAGACATAATATTTTCTCACGTGTAAAAATGATATTCCAATCTATACGAGTTTGATGATTTTTAATACAAATTAAATATACAAAACTCGAAAACGTGTGCGTTTATGCCTGATATTTTGTAGCAGGACCAGGTAAGTCAAATCCGAACCACACGTTTGCCGTCTATTGAATGCAAATAACGTAACAACTTTTAATGGGTCTGTCAGAACTGTCAGAAAAAATAAACAATCACGATTTCACGATCGAGAAACGTAGATTAAGCCAATCGCGCACGTTTAAATCGCGCGACAAATCCGAGCAGAGCGAATCACGGCTTTGAAATTCAACAAACAAACAAAAAAACAGTCCATAAATTATCGCCGTTAAATACGAGCCATTAATTTCCCTGTAAAGACAACCCCGTTTGTATTTGTTTACTGGGGACAGAATAAAAAATGGCCGTCCCTCGGGGGGTGGGTTTTCTTTATACGGCGTGCAGGGATCGTGTGATTAGGGCAGTGGTCTTTCAGTGATTCTAATTATCCGGAAAACATAATTAGTAGTGGACGGTGCTTGGGAAATAATTACAGTTGTTTTTTTTTAGATTTATTTATATTCTGTAGCAAATTCCGAAGTAAGCCTTGAGAGTGTCCTTAATGGATGTTTATGATGTTTATGTTCTCCTGTAACTAGTCGCGGTCATAGAAATTGCATCATGTATGATTGTTATCTTTTTGATCCTAAAAATGTGTAAACATATCCTAAATAAATGTATTGCAGAGCCTAAGTATAAAGATAAGCTGAAACCTGCAATCGAAAACGTGTGGAATGAGGAGATTAGTGACGAAATCATAAAACATTTGATCGACTCAATGCCAAACAGGATCACCTTAGTTATCACGGCTAATGGCGGTTCGACAAAATACTAGTTTATATTAATATTTCAATAAATATATTTTTAATGTTTTTATACAATTTTACTTTCTCACTATACTATAGTATAGAGAAAGTATAGTGATCGCAAAAAAATCGATGTTGAGATTTTTGTGGAAATATCCGTTTTGGGACCCCTGAGTCCAAAAAAAGTGCGTTTTACAAAATGTCTGTCTGTATGCCTGTATGTATACAAAGCTAGAGCGAAAACTATTCCATATATTTCCCACAAATTTGCACCAAACATATCAACTAGGCCTATATAGATGCACGAAAAAGGGTGTTGAAAATTTTTGAAAAACAACCCCCTGTTTGGCCAAAAAAAATACCAAAAAATCTGTTATAATTTTTTTATAAAAAAAAAAACGACTCTAACGATTTTAATAAAATTTGACTTATTTGTAGCCCTTAATGTACCCTACCATATGCAGAAAACCGTATCTTTCCAAAAATTCTTGTTTAGCTAGTAATAATAATAATAATAACTGATTTTTGGGGGTTTTTGGCCAAAAAAGGGTTTGTTTTTCAAAATTTTTCAAAACTTTTTTTCGTGCATCTGTACAGGCCTAATAGAGGTATTTTGGGCAAATTTGTTCGAAATCGATCGAATAATTTTCTCTCTAGCTAATAATAATAATATTTATTAGTTAAACTCTTACTTTAAAATCACCTCTCCTACCCCACCCTACAAGTCGTAGTGAATCTGTTTGGTAATTTAAATATGTTTGTGCGAAAGTATGTGCCAGTTCCTGGTACCATTTATTTGCAAATAAATTTTCATATGAGTATTTAAAAAACAATTTTTTTCTTAAATTCCTCGTTTACACCAAAAATTTTATTTATCATTTTATGAATATTATTTATTTTTTAATTCGGTTTAACTATTTTTTACGGCTCATAACAGACTCTTTTCCTTTGCAAAACATTTTAAAATTATAAAAAGGTAAGAACAGCATTGGTTTATGGAGATCCTTCATTATTTTAAAGTGGTGCAATTTCTATGACCAGGACTGTATAAACCAATAAACCGATGTTAATCAATTAGGTGACATTTGAGTAACGCAAAAGTTATGCAGACGTGGTCCAGCGTAGAACGGTAGGTGCCAAAATAAACAGGACCAACATTGTAATAATTATTGTTTTATTTTTTTTATTTTCAGACAGAAAAAACCGATCAGAACCCGCCCCACGCGGATATTAACCGTGTACTTCCATGGTATTTAATCGATTTTAGGAAAACCACACGAGCCATAAGGTCGTGTAAAAAGCAAAACGTGCGGAATAATATCTTATATTTGTTTTTTTACCCCACAAAAGTTTGTAGTACGAAAAATCTCAAAAAACGTTATTTTTTTTGGCTAACTAACTCGTCGAAGCTACCAACGTGTTTAACAGATTTGAAATAAATCGGACGTAAAATGTGGCCTTTAGAGTGCGAACTAATAAATATATAGATACATAAAATGTTTAATGGCACCCCATAATGGCATTTTAGGGACTATGATCTCTGCTCATTGACCACTTCCGACCTGAGGTCTTACCAAAAGAGTCACTGAAACAGCTCATCTTTCCTATTGAACTTCGCTAGTAAACAATAATTGTGCGTTTGTGTCAGGCACGGATCCAGGAACACATTTTAGGGGGACGGAAGATCGGTGGTCTGGGGGTATGGAATACCCAATATTCTACACCCCCAGAGAAAAGGGTTGTATCGGGAAATTTTTGAAAATTACAACCTTTAAACTGGCCATTTTACATGGTTTCAAGCCTTATACAATTACTTTTTTGATGAACTTAAAGGTTTTTTTAACGAAAATCCGATTCATTATCTTTTAAGAACAGCAAACTAGGTTACATAAATAATACTAGCTGGCCCGATCCGGCTTTGTACGGATAGACAAATAAAATTTAAATGTATATTACAACAACAAAAATATCAATAAATATATTACACTATGAAGGATCTACATAATGTCCCCCCCCCCCCCCCCAAGAACCACGTAAAATTTCTAATTTTAAAAAAATTTGTCTTAGCGAGCACCTAGGGCCCTAGAAGAAGCAATATACCAAATTCCATTCCAATCCGTTAGGTGGTTTTATTTTAGTAAATTTGACCCCCTTAAACCCCCCTAAATTTCGAATTTTTTTTAAATTTTTCATAGCAAGCACCTAGGGCCCTAAAAGAAGCTGCATGCCAAATTCCATTCCAATCCGTTCAGAGGTTTTATTTTAGTAACTTTGACTTAAACCACCATAAAATTTCGATTTTTTTTAAATTTTTCTTAGCGAGCACCTAGGGCCCTAGAAGAAGCTACATACCCAATTTTATTCCAATCCATTCAGTAGTTTTGGAGAAATCGTTATTTAGTAACTTTTACACCAACAAACCTCCCTAAAATTTCGAATTTATTGAAACCCTTTCTTAGCGAGCACCTTTGGCCTTAGAGGAAGCTACATACTAAATTTCATTCCTATCCGTTTGGTAGTTTGGAGAAATCGTGATTTAGTACCTTTGACACCCCCAAACCCACCCTATATTTTCGAATTTTTTGAAACCGTTTCTTAGCAAGCACGTAGGGCACTAGAGGAAGCTACATACCAAATTTCATTCCAATCCGTTTAGTAGTTTTTTAAGAAATCGTTATTTAGTAACTTTTTCACCCCCAAAACCCCCTAAAATTTCAAATTTATTGAAACCCTTTCTTACCGAGCACCTATGGCCTTAGAGGAAGATACATACCAAATTCATTAGTATCCGTTCAGTAGTTTTTGAGATTTCGTGATGAGTCAGTGAGTGAGTGGTATTTGGATTATATATATATATATGACATATTGTGTTTGAACATGTTTATTTTGTATAACAACCACTAAACAACCATTCGCCTTTTTCTCAGCAATATGCATTTTTGCAGGATGGCTTTATTTTTTTTAAGTTTTGGAGTTTAGGAGGGCGGTTTGGGAGGGCGATCGTTTGTGTACATGATGGCGAATTTTCTGTAAAACGAACATTTTAGACCTATTTAACATTTTGCATTATTTTCAAATACGAAACACACTACGAAGGCTGAAGCTCAGAAGCACGCTTTGTACTCATAAGTTTTGTAAATACTCATAAGTGTAGGTAAAATTCTCTTTAATTTACTGTGCGTTTGGTTGGCAACACTGTATGACAATAGCCTCGTCCATACCAGCGTCCACTTAGCTGCGTAACAACAAAGATTAGAATGCATCGGCTGTTGTCAAAGGTTTACACGTAGCGCACTGTTAGCTCTGGGTAAACCTGTTTTGAATATATAATCGTCTGTTTAAATGGCTAATCACACGTTAGCTGCGTTGACAGCTCCCTCGGGAGGGGGGGCTCGTTCAAAATATGGAGGGTACGCGCAGCACTGTTTCACCAGGAGTTGTGGTTGTTCAAAAATAAAACATACTTTACAATTATGTTAAATTTCATTATTTTTCTGTTTCAGAAGAAATCAAATACAGATCAGTAAAAAAATTTAGCGCAATTGCAAAAAAATGTGTGAAAATTGTGTTGTGGAGTGAAAAACTTAAATTAAATCATATACCAAAGTTCTGCCGGGCAATGGCAAAACCTGTAATAATATTATGTTTTTTCAGTTAAATAAATAAATAAAAAATTACAACTTATACTAATATTATAAAGAGGTAATATTTGTTTGTTTGTTTGTAGCGGGTAGTATCTGGAACTACTGAACCGATTGAAAAAATTTGTTTTACTAATAAAAAGCTACACTATCCCTGAGTAACATAGGCTGTAATTCATTACATAAATATTTTTTATTTCAGTATTTGTAGATTTTGTCGGAAAAAATTCTTAGGTTAGGCCTAGGCAGATGAACCAACACGTGTATTTACATTTATTACCATTGAATAAAATTGAACAAAATAACAGATAAAACAGCTGTTTGCTCCAATATTTCCATTAACAGCTGATTTCAAAATGTAAAGCAATTATTTGTATTTCTAACTTGTATAATAGGTTGTTATTAAAGTGTAGGCCTAAGCCTTGCTGATTCTTTTTACCTTTATTATAACTTTTTTTACCATTTTAGCTTTGGACGTTATTATTAATTCTACACCTTTATTATAAAGAAAACCATACAAGATTATGTGTATAGAAAGAAGGTTCCAACGGGATTGTCGTGCGGAGCCTATAATGAAATAAATGGTATCAGTTAACTGACACAAACTTTCTCCCAACTTACTGTAGTCAAAATAATATTGTTTTTAATCATTGTATTTACTACTTTTTAGAACAAAACAAAAAAATAATATTCTACCTACGTCAATCGTATAAAAAAATCATTGTCCCAGGCGGGATTCAATCGCGCGACCTTTGAATTACTGGCTGTGCTCGCTACCGTGGTGCTACCCCGTGCGGCCGCTGCCGCGATGCCAGATTGACAACACAAACTTGTTTATTTTTAAACATTTCCCCATAGTTATAAAACGCCGAAGTTTTGATAAAAGCGGGTGGTGTCATTTTGTTTGGCATCTTAAGCACTATAAATACTGAAAATTTGATCAAAATCGTTAGAGCCGTTTTTGAGAAATTTGCATTTTTGTCGTTTTTTATGGGTTTTTAGGGGTAAATTACCCTTAAAAATTAAAAATTCCAAAAAATGAAAAAAAATACCTGGAGATATTAGGGTTTAGTACCTACATACCAAATTACATGAAAATCGAACCAATAGTGTCCTCTCTGGTCGTGTATACATACAGACAGACTGGCAGACAGACACCACTCTAAAAACACTTTTTTGGGTTCAAGGAGCACCAAAACAAAAAATTCCAATAAAAATATTTTTGGGTTCAGGGAGCACCAACACAGATAATTGCACTAAACAATTTTTTGGGGTTCTGGGAGCACCAAAACAGACAATTCAACTGAAAATTCAAATTCGAACATTTTTACGAAAACAATACTTTCTCCATATACTACGTATAGGGTGGAGAAAGTAAAAATAACTACAAGAAATATTACAAAGTGTTGACTATGTTTTGTAAATTATCTTTACCTTAAAAATGTTATATTTGAAAAATACTGCTTATAATATTTACTACCAGAGAGCAGCATCTCCTGGATAGCCTTACAAACTAACTTTCTAGTTAATTTATTCGCTACTAGATGGCACCCGGGACTTTATATGACGTTGACATGCAATATATTTTTCGACAATAAAGACTAATGTGAACCAATTTGATACCACAAGGCAGGTGAAATTAAGGTCGCAGTTTTCATTATTGTTATGAAATCGTTGAGTTATAATATGTTAGATGTAGCTCAATTGTCACCGAGGATGACGACTTTGTCGTTGAAACGCGTTGACTAACAAAACGTATTTTAGTGAGAATCATTTTTTCTCACTACTTCAAATTCTCTTGTATTTTATTTTCCGGTATAGCCTAATCAAACTTATCTTTAAAGACACTTACTTCTTTTAAAAAAAGGTAACACTAACTAGGAATTGCTGTTTAGAAATAAGGAGTCGCCCCTCACAATTCCCAAACAAAATGTAACTACCACCACCTTCATTAAAATTGCACTTTAGGAGTTTCAAACAGTTTATAAATTTAACTATTACAAACTTTATCAGTGTACAGAAGCATTTCATCTCGCTGAAGAGAAAATCAACTCTAAAACAGTTTTACCAACATCCCTAATTTCCCCACCTCTACCGTACAATTGCGTTCTCTTATCGACAGGGAATTTCAGTGGTAAATTTGTTATTCCATTTAATCACTGGATACACTGCATGTATTATTCAAACTCTTTCGACGATAAACAATTGTTTACGGTTTCGTACGTTATCAGGGTTGTCGGATCCGACATTGAAATGTATTGTTTTAATTATGTTGCGCGATAGGGTAATGATTGAAATGGTGATTGATACGGTATTTTGTTTCGTTAATTTGGTATTAGAGGTAAATGTATAGCAGTGCAGTAAAATAATGTTGATCGATCTTGTTAAATTTAGTTTTTAGGAAAATACAGGGAAACTAGTGATCCAGTAAGGTACCAAACTCTAAAAATAAATACATGCTTAATTACAGAATGAAATAAAACATCTATTAATGCATTTACTTTTTAACAATCTTTATTCCGCTAAGTAGAAAATTAATATTTTCTAAATATCTCGAAAATACGATATTTTAGGTTTTTCAAACGTGAATTACAAAACCAAATGCAGTCCTCTATTCAGGGGCATTTGGAATTTAATATCTCATGACGTACAAAATTCCTGTCATTCCACAAAAAGCTTTGATCTTACTGCGCATGCGCAGATCTAGATCACCCCTACATCCACTACCCTACCTAATCTCAAGTGCCTTCGTCCTAATTAAAAATCTGGCACTACAGCGCAACGTCAAAATCCAGATCACCGATACCCCCACTATTCATTATTCCACCATTTTGTTTCTGCACGTTTTGAACTGCTAACATTTTTACAGAACATTTTTAAAGCCTCTATTGTGTGGTGTGTAAAGTTTCAAAAAGATCGATGCATTAATGGGCAAGCTGTACAAAATCAAACGTTTAAACCTCTTCTCGGGACACCCCGTAAAGAAAACCACAGTAAAAAATCTGGAAATTGGTTGACGGTGCAGGCCAACCCTAGAACTTCCCGCTTAGTTTGAATTTTAAACGCTTAAAAATGAGTTTATTTGTTAAAATACCAAAAAACGAAAATTTGTGAATTTTTAAACAACGATAACTTTTGAATGCGTCGTTAGATTTTCATTTTTAAAAAAGCATTCTACGCAGTTTTTAAAGCACAAAAAGAAAATGTACAAGTTTATATTGATTGGTTGAGAAATCTGGAAGATATGTTAAAAAAAATATCAAAAAATACCAAAAAACACAAATTTGTGAATTTTTAAACAACGATAACTTTTGAATGCGTTGTCCGATTTTCATTTTCAAAAAAGCAGTCGACGCAGTTTTTTAAGCACAAAAAATGTATACATGGTTTTATAGTGATTTTTTCGCACGCTTTAAAGTTATTTTTAAAAAACATAAAAATTCCAAAAAAAATTTAGGTTATTTTTTTAAATTTCTTCGGATTGGCTCGATGGATTAACTCTCAAATCTAATCAGATCTAAGTTTTGATACACCCTTTCGAATGACATGTCGTAGAATTCAATCGGTTGATTCGTTTTTGAGAAACTGTACGACAAAAATTTATTTACACACATACATCCACACACAAACACACACACACACACACACACACACGGTCGGACACCTCGGCGGGAATAGTCAGCATGGCTTCCTGGGACCTCAAAACGTGGAGATTTAATGAAAACTAGACTTTCGAAAATCGGACCGAAATCAATAACTTCCCTTTATTGGTAGCGGGAAGTTAAAAAAAGCCAAATTACTTTACCTTGCGGGTGGTGTGGGAGCTAGTACATTGAAAACTGATAATAATAATTACTATTATTATTATAAAACAAATAATAGCAATAATAGTTTAATAATATAATAAAAATTATTAAATAATGCATACATTTTTAGGTGATAATAGCGAATTTATGCAGTTTTTATAAATACACAACACAAGATGGCACTTAACTCAAAAACTGTTTGGTTTACAGAAAAATGTTTGAAACACAAGTTTTAGAGAATTACATTTTCTATAGTTTTTATACGTAACATTTTTTCCTAAAACGCACCCAACTAAAGTTATTTGGAAAAAACCTGAATTTGGCCACCATTTTCCAAGACGGCGGCGCAAGGTCGCAAACTTAGTATGTTTTTTAGGATGTCAAAATGTACTATATTACCAAGTTTCATTTCTCCCGCGTTTTTTTCCCAGTTAGCTTCATTTTTAACTCCCTGCTGCCTATAAATATAAAATAATAACGAACGCGGATTAGTTGTATTTGTGAAACTATTTGCAAAATGTATGGATTTGAAAAGTGTAAACGTTTTATGATGCGGTTTTCATGTGCGTTTACAAATTTCGCAAAATATTTTAAGTCTACTTACATAAATTATAGTAAAGAAGTCAACAACTCGTATTTCTCACCTGTAACACACCAAAATAATACAAATTAGTAATGAATTACTAATTAGTACAATTAGATACATGTATTTATTTCTTCCTTAGAATAGAACTAATTGTTTCTTAACCAATCAAAATAAATTTATTAAAGAGTAGATAAGGTCTAAACTCCCTACTTCGAAGCAAATGCAAACAGATTATAGTATACTCTGATATTTTCACGCAAACTGCAATTGATCGGGCAGAGGTACTTGGATGGTGGTGGGGGTGCTAGATCCTAACTAATGAATACGTTTACTAACTTCAAACGCGTGCACTTCCTCAGTGATGCACTGGCTACAGTAACCAAACTATAACAAACCCGCAGAAGAGTTAGTACCCTACAGGGGGCGTGTCATAAAGCTATGCTAAGGCGTTAACCACGCATTTTTTTAAATTATTTTATATTAGTTTCAACAATTAATTATGCTTATAAAATTTTACCAATAGGATTCAACTAATACACATTGTTGCTTCAGAACAAAATCAGCATTTTTGGTGAGTGTTTTAACTATACTTTGTCCGAACAGACGTGCGCTCTAAGCCATAAAATCGATCCTCGCTCCCACACGCGCAGACACACTCACACGGCCTACCTGCTTAATGGTTCTCCTATGAATCACAAACTAGCCCTATTGCTACAAAATGACATTTTTCTAACTGTTAAGTTTACTTAATTTTTACTTTAATTACTGAATTCTTTATATTATTCCTCGCAAAATGAGTCCAAATATGTTACAATTGTGACAACTCTAATTAGAGTTCAGTAATTAGAGTAAAAATTAGGTAAAGTGAACAGTTCGAAAAATGTGATTTTGCAGTTGGTGATTCATAGAAGAAAGATTAGCGCCAGATAGGCAGTGCGAGTGTGTCTGCGCGAGTTGGCGATTTTATGTTATAGAGCTCTCTCCTGTTTGGACAAACTATAGTATACGTTCACTGTTATGTGGATTCTAATTTGGTTTCTTTGTCTTTTACAAACGTTTGAAATCACTACTAGAATTACTGTAATTATATATGTTTTTGTGATCGTGCTAATTCAAATGAAATGTCAATAACCATTTTTAAGAAGTCAAATTTATGATTTTGTAACCTACTGGCCGTAAAACCGCTTAGAGTTGTTTGGGCTCATTTTGCGAGAAATAATATTTAGAGTTCAGTAATTAGAGTAAAAATTCAGTAAAGTTAACGATAAGAAAAATGTGATTTTGTAGCACAAGGGCTAGTTGGCGATTAATAGGAGAACCATTAAGCAGGTAGGCCGTGTGAGAGTGTCTGCGCGTGTGGGAGCGAGGGTCGATTTTATGACTTAGAGCGCATTGCTGTTTGAACAGACTATAATTAATGCCCGTTGTTTCTTTAAAGAAACAATTTCATTTTAGTAATAAATTTAATTGTTTTTTAAAAAAGGTTATTTAAATTTAATTTTATAATCTGGGAGTCAAGGGGCTAAATTTATTCATTTGCTCGTCAGACGTACTCCACGTGCTGTCTTTCGTACGTTGTAAAATTTCCGATACATATATAGGTTCTCTCGGAATAATAATAACGACACGCGTGGAAATCCCTTTGACACAATTTCGTTTAATATTAAATTTGTATATTTTGAAGATATTAAAGACATCATTACGCAAGGCAGACGGTTATAGGGGGTGAGAGGTGGAGGGTGGAAGATGGGTGTACTGACAGTTTTGCAACCCTCTATCAATGTAACCGGGTGAATGACACCATTTAACCAGGGGTGATTTATCGATACACAAAGGGGCGGGGGTTAATGAGATACAGCGCCTATCTATCCTGTACAGAGGCGTTATTCAAAACAAATTTTAAAGGATTCAGTTCAACACTTTCAATTTCTCGGAAACATTTTAGGAATATGAAAACACATTTTTATTTAGGGGGAATATTCGAGTAGTAGGAAATAAATCAATGTATCTATATTAATATTATAAAGAGGTAAAATTGGTACGTTTGTATGTAGGGAATAATCTCTGGAACTACTTAACCGATTGAAAAAATAGTTTTACCAATAAAAAGCTACACTATCCCTGAGCTACATTGGCTATAATTGATTTTGATAAAAACATTTTTCATTTCAGTATTTGTAAATTTAGCCGGAAAAAATTCGTAGGTTCGGCCTAGACTGATGAACTACCATAGCAACCAATTGAAAAAATAACAGATAAACATCTGTTTGCTCCAATATTTCCATTAACAGCAGAATTCAAACTTTGAAGCAATTATTTGTATTTATATCTTTTAGGTTAGGTTTTTATTAGTGTAGACCAGAGCCTTGCTGGTTCTTTTAATCTTTATTATGACTGCCGTTATAAAATTAACGAAATAATTTGATTTGAACAGTTAACATTATTTACCATCTTAGCTTTAGGGTTACTATTAATTATACACCTTTATTATAAAGAAAACATAATATGATTATGTGTATAGAAGGTTCCAACGGGGTTGGCGTGCGGAGAACACAGGAGTTTCCCCTAGTATTTAAATATAGTTCGAAAATTAAACATGTTGATATTCATAGAGAAGAAACGTTGTCTAGATGTTATATTTTAATGACGAAAGTAGTTGGGGGTGGAGGGAGTGGAGCAGAGTCCTTTCTCCTCTAGGAGTGGTAAAATTTTGGAAAAGAACTCGACAAAAAATAATTACCTATTTTTTCTCTTATTTGCACGAGGCTCTCTCCCCCCCCCCCCCCCCCTTTACAAAAAAAAACTAGAAAAAGAAGGCCCAGATAGTTAAATTAACTGAAACTGAACTTTTATGATTCTATAGAAATAGAATAATGCAGACCAATAGCAAAAAATAGTGATAGTGTAAACAGTTTTACGCTTGTAGGCCTAAGTGGTTTTTAAGGCTGTTAAGAATGACATAAACAAAATGGATTGTAAAAATGCATACGTTTTTAACGATTCCCTAACCTCAAAGCCGATCATATGAATATTATAGCCTACATTAGTTTCATAACTCATATACAAAAACCTCAACTACTAAAAAGGCGAGTACTTACGTGAGTAACAAAAGATTATGGCGCACGCGCAAGGTTGTATGTTTGATTTATTTGTTAACATATAACAGCTGATTTCATCCATCAGCTGTAATACTTCAACAACTATGCGAACCATTTAAGGTTATGTTTACAATTATTTTAGATTCAATTTTCTGTTGTATAACAATACATCTGATTCTTACTGTCATGTCAGCTTACTGACATATAGATAGCACTTGTGCATGGTCTGTCTTGGGCTATTTGTCTGAATTATTGCTATTTTAATAACATCAAACTAGTTTCAGCTTCTGTTAATTGCAACAAAAAAACAGGCTTACTGACGATGAGAACTTAAGTGAATGTAAAATTCACAATATTATATTTTTGCCTAAATTACTGTATTTAATGCATTTAGGTTTAAAATTGTTAATTTAATTAACGATTTATTGATTTGTCTTCCAAAATTTATTTCAGATCTTTAAGTATAGTGCGACACTTTTTCTGATATGTCCGTTTTCTGAATCAAAACTTTTTAGCACTGTTAAAACGAATACAACAATTTACTTTTTTTCTCCTGTGTATCAAATTAATCTGCCTGGATTTTGCACATGGGCTTACTTGTAGTTGAATAAAAATAAAGATATTAATGTGTAGTTTAGATAATTCCTCGAGTGTTAAATTATTAGGTGAAATAAATTTCTATAAAGAACAAAATTTATAAATTAAATGCACAGTTTGTTTTTTACTTTCTCACTATACTATAGTATAGAGAAAGTATAGTGATCGAAAAAAATCGATGTTGAGATTTTTGTGGAAATATCCGTTTTGGGACCCCCTGATTCCATAAAAGCGGTTTTTACAAAATGTCTGTCTGTATGTATACGAAGCTAGAGCGAAAACTATTTGATCGATTTCAAACAAATTTGCACCAGACATGTCAAGTAGGCCTGTATAGATGCACGAAAAACGATTTTGAAATATTTTCTAAAACAACCGCCTTTTTGGCAAAAAAAAACCCACAAAAAGGAGTTATTATATTTTTATAAAAAAACTGCTCTAACAATTTTGATAAAATTTGACTTATTTCCAGCCTTTAATGTGCCCTACCATATGCAAAAAACCTCATCTTTCTACAAATTCTCGTTTAGCTAATAATAATAATAATAATAATAACTGATTTTTGGTTGTTTTTTGGCCATAAAGGGGGTTGCTTTTCAAAAACTTTTTCGTGCATCTATAAAGACCTAATTGACGTGTTTGGTGCAAATTTGTTCGAAATCCATAAAATATTTTTCTCTCTAGATAATAATAATAATATTTATTACTTAATCTCCACAATCACCTCTCCTATCCTACCCTACAAGTCACCGTAAATCTGTTTAATAATTTAAATATGTAAGAAAATATGTGCCAGTTCCTGGTACCGTTTATTTAATACAATTTTATTCTGAGTAAAGGTGAAATAAATACTAAAACTTTATTATAAAAATCAAATCTTACTAATGTCATATAACTAGGTGAAATTGTAGAAATTAAAATAATTGAAATCACTTGTCTTTTGGAAGATTTTATTTTCAAATCTATACACACTTTGGTTTTTTAAGTCGCTCGGGCGAGGTAGTTGTAGAGATTTTTCGTTTAAGAATGAAACTTATGAATAAATATAAGAGATTATGATGGACATTTCGTTTTTTTACACGACCCTATAGCCCGTCTGGTTCCCTCAAACTAAATCAAACATAAAACACCATAAAAGTACCATAAAACACCATAAAACGCGAGTTTGTCCACTGCGAGCGAAGCGAGGCAATCCATAATCTGTCCGCTACGAGCTGGACGAAGCAGCGTTTGAGCCGGGGCTGGAGGCTGGGGTGCGAACAAATTCTATTAATATATTTCGTACTCTCATGCAGCTATTTAGTATAGTAGACCAATTTCCCAAATATTTGGTTGAAGCGCTAGAACTTAATTTTGGAAACTCGCTCAACTCACGTCAGCGGTTCAGCTGCGTGATCGAATTACTATTTCTTTGTTTCACCCTCAGGACCCGCCTTCAATTTATCAACGAAGCCGTGAGTATTAACGTTCACAATTATTGTTTACCTTTGTAATATTAAATTCAGATTCGTACCTGTGCACACGTCGATATACGTTAAACGTATATAGACGTTGATTCAACTGTAACAACCCCTTCCCTCATTAGAGAGAGAGGCTTTACTTGAAAGCATGTTGAAAACATAAGCACTGCTTGTGGTAGAGTAATATGTCGAGAGGAATCGGAGCTGAAAATGTGTAAACCCGAACATGTGTCGTGCAATTAGGCGCGTGACAAAACCATCCGCTCGAATACTGTATTTAGACACTGACTCCATGGGAAAATCTTAATATATGTAATACTGTTCACTCACGAAATGTTAATTTACCTTTGGCGGTAAACCATAAAGCTCTGAGTTTACCCTAGAACCAGCAATGTTAACGAAAAGGGATGTTTTGGTGTTTGCAAGAATTTATTCAAAAATTCGCCAAAAATAGTAAATGAACCCCAATCCAAAAGTGTTCCACAGCTTTTGGGTAGACAAAGGTTCACAGAATTTATATAAAGTAGTAAAAAAATTATAGATGTAAAATTTACAAAGTAATTAGCTCAAGAAACAAAAAAATTCAGTTACGAAAGGTAAAAGTTCAATTTTAGGTCTACATAAAAAGTAGTAAACATTTTTTGTAATTTTTTCCATAGAGGAAAAAAGTTTCATAATTTAGTTCTAAATAGAAATTTATAAAAATATTTATCAATTTCAAATTCCTTATTTTGAAAACACCAGTGTTTATGTTACTACTACAAGACTGCTATCAAAACTATGCCAAGTTCGAAACGTTATTTACTAATATATGCTTTGCCCAAAAATTAAATATTATTATAACAAAGTGTAGAGAATAAATCAAAGAATTGAACTGTATACGTGTAAATGATCTTTTCATAAAAGTGTTTGACTTGGAATTATTTGAATAACAAAAGTTAGAACAAATATAGAAACCTCCCGTTCATACACGCTATAAGAGAAGACAGCAAAAACTCCTATGACTACCCATCTTAAAAAGTACGTTAGGGTTCAAATTCAAACGTAGGATGAGAACGTATTAACAGTCACTTTCCCACGGCCCTACACAACAAACTGTTCAAACAAAACATATTTGGTGTACAGGAAAAGTTAGCTTGAAGCATTATCTTTACAAAGATACCAAAATATCTCGAGAAATAGATTTTGGTCACACAGATATCACGTGTAATAAGTAAGGCTGTTTATTGGTTGGAAAACTGACCAATTACAACGGTATACAAACCGCATCATAACTTCCCACCTATTTGTCCGATTTTGATTGGATGGAAGTTGTGGATAGGGGAAATTGTGATGAATCCGTCGATATATAGGATTAACTAAGACAACCTACTGGGCGGGCTGTAGAGATTCACGAAAGTTGAGTTATTTCGTTATGTTTTGTATGAATATTCGGCCGCCGATTTATTTGTAGAAAACTAATAAACTGCACCGATGATTACGTATGTAAATATACGTTTTAGAAAGAAATTGTAAATACAAAAATTAAATTTTGAAACATAACCTTTCCAATGGTCTTTGTCTTTGTCTTTTTGAGATTGGTAGATTTTTAGTGGGTCAAATATTCAATACAATCATTCGTTACAAAAGTGTTGTCGTAGCCGGGAGTGATCGCACGAATCGTGCGATCTGCCGGTTCTAGGGTTAAGAATTCGTTAATTAGTACGCACTGATTGAAAATTCAAATGCTACTAAACAACTTGCTTCATTACTGAATATGATTTTGCTATAGGTAAGCCTTCCAAAACATTTATACGGGATAACGTCAAGGTCAAGCGAAACCTTGGATCGGTAGATCCAGCCGCCGTCATGAATTTTAAGTCTTATAAGAGCAATTTTAAACGCGTATCATGATTACTGGAATAATAATGATCAGAAAATTATTTTGTATGTGTTATTATAAAGGTTAGGATAGACTGAGTGTGGACATCATTTAGTTTTTTCTTTTTTATTTGTTTTTAACTAAATTTGTTCTTTGACTTAACTAAAAATCAAAGTTTGAGATTTGTTTTCTTATTCAATAACGCAAATATTAAAAATGTAAAACGTTCACCACTTTTAAAGCTTAATAACCTTCAAAATAAAAGTACAGTAATTTAAATATATTGAGGAAGCACGTGAGCGCCGAATTTGTGTTCCTACTAGAGTGTTTAACCTGCACTCTGGTGGTTATCACATCAACTCGTTGCGGAATACTAGAAATATAATACATCCGTTAATTTTGAATATGTGATAAAGCTTTTTTTAATAACACATACTCACATACATTGTCACGCATGCGCATTTTAGTACGTTTACAGTCAGGGTTACATCTGTAAAATTGTAGTTTCCTCCTTAATGAAGCTGCCCTATATTGAGCTCCGGAAGAATGAAACACACACAAACTCAATGCTAGTAGGATACAGCACTGCCACTTGGAGAGCACTTGGAAATATTTGTTAACCCCTGCCAAGCCCCCTAGAACTGGCATGGTTAAAGCTAAAATTGAATAGCCCGTTTATAGCGTTTTGCAAGCATATTTTTAAGAATTCGTCAAAAAATAGTAAATGAACCCCAATCCGAAAGTGTACTGTAGCTTTTTTGTAGAAGAAACTTCAAAGAAATCAAATATGCCACTAAAAATTAGTTTCTTTTGAAATTGTAAAAGTTATTACCTTAGAAACAAAAATGTTTAGTAACGGAAGGAAAAAACAACTTGATGCCTACATAAAAAATAGTAAAACATTTTTGTAATTTTTTTCAAAATACACCTAAGTTTTATAATTTAGTTCTAAATAGAAATATGTAAAAATATATTTCAATTTCACAACTGTTTAGTTCAAAATAACACTTTGAACGTTCTTACTACATAACCTGCAAATCATGACTAAGTTCAAAGTGACTAGGCCTAAACATTTTTTACTTCAAACAATGTTTTTTATGTACCAAAAATTCGAGAATGATACGTAGAATCAAATAGATTTCTATCCAGTTTCAAATAACTTTACATTTTGTAATGAAAAATCAAAATATCAAATCGGCAATATCAATCTTATTTCTTCACTTACCGTTTTATTAGAACATCGTTATAAGCCTAATTTCACTCAAACAAAATCTACAATTATTTATTTATAACTAAAACACAATATAACACTATTTTATAAACTGTAATAACCATAAAATAACACAATACAAATGTTATAACTGAAGTCAACTATAACGGACGACGTTCTGAAATCTGTTGTTGTAAAGCTTTGTTGTACCAACCTATGAAATCTAAATGTATTGACTTTGACATAGATAAAAACTGTGAAGTTTTCTTTTTAAAACCATATATTGTACATTTTAGGGATATATCGAATAAGACTGTAAAAATCGGTTCTAAACAGTCTTGCGTATTGGCCAAATCTATGAACAATTACAAGATTTTACCGTATATCCTGTAGAACAGCTGTTTTCAAAGTAAAATGTGATTTGAAGACATCGTTTTAAAGAGAATCGTCTGCTGAATTCAATGCTGTTATGATCTTCTTCATAAATGACTTATGTGAGGAGTTGCAAACCGTTGAAAATGAGACACAGTATACGGGGTTCATTGATGCGTGAATCACAGCTGATTTGCATACTAAAATTTTGAAACGGTGATTACGTATGTAAATAAACGTTTTACGAAAACGTTTTAAACACAAAAATTAAAGTTTAATTGATTAGCTTTCCAACGGTACTGGTTTTATTACGATTGGATAATTTAAAGTGTATTAAATAACGGAATATGCAAATTTATGCAAATTCTCGCTATTGTTCGAGCTTGTTGCGTTCTACGCCCGAGAGAGCGTCCCAAAGTGCAGTCTGCCATTTACCGGATGAAAATACAGAAGGAATATAAATAAAACAAGGATACATCATATTCTAAATTCCTAATCATTCAAAGTTCACAAACTAAAGTTTTCAACTTCCATTTACTTCTGTATATTTGTCTTAAAATAAAACATTTCTATTACAATTACTTCAATGCTGTTTATTTTACAGCATACTGTCTTTGACTGTGACACACGGACGAAGAAAGTATCACAAATGTAAAACCAAATAATACAGTAAGACCACCCTCAACGAAGCCATGCACAAAGCGTAACAATCGCATCTCAGACGGCGCATCGCCTGGGGACACTTTCTGATACTTTATGACTGGGGAGTGTTTATTGGCGGTTACTTGTAGATTGTTCGATATCTCGATACAGTTAGAGGCGGATCTAAGTTACTGCTTGTCAATGTCGATATATCGAATCACTTCACTTAGCTGTGATTTCCTTTAGCGCACTCTGCCGTCAATTACACAGTTTTCAATCTTTAGTGTCAATCGAACGACTCTAACAATGTGTTGGTACAGTAAATGTATTTCAAAATATTTTTGTTTATAAAGTAAACGTACTATTTTTGTTATTGCTGTCTTTCAAACAGTTGTAAACAATTTTACAATTAAAAATTGTAACATGATGTTTTCGTGTTATTAAGTAACTAGTAAGCCCCTGTGGAAAATCACAGGCTGATTAAATAGATGCACATCAGAAATACATCATTTAAAAAACAAACTATTAAAAAACAACATTAATACTTATCTACTAACTATACCTACCTAACTATGCTGACGGGGATTTTTAACTCGGTAAATTTGTACAATAATAAGGATTATAAAACTGTAGGCCTATTTGTTAAACATTTGTATTTACATGCGTTATTGTATATTTAAAGAAAGTTAAAAATAATATTTTAATTGCTTTTTATTTCATATTGATAGGTCAAATGATTTAAAAGTTATTAATATTATAGTGAAGAAATTAATAATCAAATATGTTAACATGTTATACGAAGATGTACGAATGTTTCCGAAGTTAAATAGATTTAAGAATACGTATCTCTTCTTTAAACGTGTATAAACAAATATATTGATGATAAAAGGTTTTATTTATTTACAGTTTATAACTTCAAAGCAAGTATTATAACGTATACATTAGTTATATAACTCATATTTAAAAAAAAAATAAACTTCACAAGAAATTATAACGATTGAAGTTGTAAACATATCCTCAAACTATAGTCTACACTGGATCTGTTTGAGTATTACAGATGATGGGTGAAATCAACTGTTATATTATATGTTGCTCGCGTACGTATGTACAATTACTTTAATAGGAGTCTATTTAAGTTAAAACCCCTTCGTTGTGAGTCATTTTTTACCCAGGAATTGATCTTCTCCCTCGTAAAAATCGTTAAAATAAATTAAAAATTAGACGGTAGTTAATAGTTTCGTAAGATTTTAAAATCGTTGAAAAAATTATTTATTTGCAGAAAAATACTGTACGGACCAATGAATTATTTTTTTGAAGTAATTGTTGTGTGTCAGGTACACTTCACCTCACATGAAAATAATAGAATAGCATTGATTCATTGTAACGGAAATAATATTTACTTACAAAACAAAAAGTAAATAATGTTGCAAAAACAACCCCAACTGGTTAAAAACCCAATTTAAACTATTTGCAACGCTGGAACTCTATTTGTACAAAGAACGTTCTGCCTAAACTACAGTATCATTAAGAAAACAAAACAACCAAATATATGTTTGAACACATTCTACAGGTTGGTTCGTATAAGATTCGGAGCAATTTCTGAGCTGATTCCACCAGAAAAATAATGAAAAAGTTCATATAAACATAGGTCTGAAAATGCTTTGTTTTCGAATTATCCGCCATTTAGTTTTTGTTACAAAATACTTAATATATTTGGAAGTAGAAAACATATTGACCTCAAACTTTGTGTACCTAGTTTTTGCGTAACCTTTTATCACTGCAGGAAAAATCAGAAAGTTATTTTAAATATTTTCAAAATGGCGGCCGTTAAAAAATGTTAATGTAAAATATCTCAAAAACCGCTAATTTTACAAAACGTTTACTGTGTTAATGACAAACAAGACTGATTTTTTTATTATTATTATTTTGTCTTCAGCTGAACGAATAACAGAGATATTGGAAAAAACTAAAAAAACTTAACCTGTTATCTTTATGTTTGTGTCAAATATTGTTTTTTTTAAGAATGGATCCAACCGATATACATACATGTTGAGTGTTTTGACAATGTCAGGCATTTCCTGTATCATGTTTCTAATCATGCCTTCATACTACCGTGTTCTGTCTCTTGCTTTAACGATCTTACATTAAACATTAATTAACTAACTACCACGTTATATTTGGCATATAATTAATCTAACCATATACCTAATTATTCCGAACAATAGACATAAATGTGGCGGGGAACTTTTTAGTGGAAACTCACTTCTTATCGTATTATCCGAGTTTTAGGGTATCCGAGGTCCACTCAAACAAAATCACTTCGGATAACAGAGGTTTATGCTGAATTCTATTGTACTTTTCTGAATCGCACAAAATTACCCTAGAGTCATTTAATTGTTGTGAATAATTTGGTTGTGTTTTAAAACTTTTTCATTTCTGCATGTATATAATATCCTGAAGTACAACCAAAATGTTTAAACACCCTATACAATAGTGTATATACGGGGTGACTCACGGAGAAACTTTTAGGATGTGTTCTACTTGTGAAAATAAAGAAAAACGTTCCTTAGGTTCGGAAATGCTTCGTTTTCCAGATATCCGCCATATTGCTGTCATTATCTTTAACTTAGCTATTATCCTTCATTCGATTGATTTGACAGTTACACCATCCGATAGGGAATTAAAAGGACTACAAAAAAGGTGCCTTGACATTTTTTGTTAAAATGTACGGTTTCTGAGTAATTTAGGTTTGAAATTTTCAACTAACCGCCATGTTAAAACGCATAACTGGATAGAATCGATTATATTTCTTGAGATGTACTATTGCTAGATTAAACGTCATGCCAAGTTTGAATTTAATCAGTCAAACCATTCTCTAGATATAAATTATTTTGTAAAATAAATGGCTGATATCTGGAATTTCCGAACCTATGTTTATAGAAACTTTTTTCTTTATTTTTACTAGTAGAACACGTCCTGAAAGTTTATCCGTGAGACACCCTGTATAATACAAAGGCATCAGGTGCACATCTATAACGCGCTTGTTGAAATTATATGTCTTGATTTTCCTCTAGTGTTAGATGTGCATCAGTCTCCATTATTACCGTCGTGCACTTTCCAGTCATACTGTTCCGACAGCGATAAAACTCAACTCAAAGCCGATACATCTGAAATCCCCAAGTTTTGAAGAGCTATTCCCGGTTATGGGTGTATTTTATTGGACTATAAAACTGGCAATACACCGCCTGAAGGATACTTGTTAACACCTGACGTCGGTGAGGACAAAATTTATCTCCACTTCTCCCCAAGGATAGCCTTGGAGGTTACCTCGAGACACTGTCGTCGTCTTGCATAACAAGCAGCAACACATTGCGACGGGTCAACTAGATGTCTAATATACGAAATATATACACTAGTAACCCATCTTTTCAAAATTAAAAAAAAAATATTACTTTGTAAAAATGAATCAAGATTTACATATTTTATCTACTTTTCCAACAGTGACCATTTATCTCTTCAAGTTCCTTCTTACTTAGATTAATTTTTAATAAGGTGCCCTAAAAATGTTACAACAGCTAACTTTTGAACTATAAATATGTGGCACAGTACTTTAAATGGCGAACTTTCCGTTTTTCTAAATAAAGTTTAAAAATCCATTTTGTGACAAGTAAAAATTGCCGTCATGTTTCAATATGGCGTCCAACTTTGAAATTTGTTATGGAACAGGGTATTTTATGGGGATTTCAGGTGAAAAACAAAATGTAAGGAATGTTTTATTCTTGGGTATTCTTAAAAATCTTTAGACGCTAAGGAATTACAGTCACTTGAAGTTCAGAAAATTAGATGTTTGATAGGACTACAAATAATTGATTCCCACCTAAAATGATACAATAGCTAACTTTTGGACCGTTGGGGATATTAATAAGTTTTAATGAGGACTCCCATTATTTTTGTAATCATTTTATTAAAAATAGGGATTTGAATTTTTTTCTATTTTACAACCCC
Source organism: Philaenus spumarius (assembly GCA_018207615.1). Lineage (NCBI taxonomy): Eukaryota > Metazoa > Arthropoda > Insecta > Hemiptera > Aphrophoridae > Philaenus > Philaenus spumarius. The sequence continues at coordinate 35,234 of JAGFPH010003767.1, forward strand.
CAATTTGTATAATGTAATTTGGCCCTTTTTCCAAATTGATTTTCATGTCATTTTAGAGCTTACAAGAATAAGGGGATTCATAATAAAACTTATTTATACCCACAACGCTTCAAAAGTTAGCTATTGTAACATTATTGGTGGGAATCAATTATTTGTATGCCTATCACACGTCTAATAATTTTAAATGCCTGTAATTCCCAAACGGCGAAAGATTTTTTTAAATACCCGAGTATAAAACAATCTTGAAATATTGTTACACCTGTAAAAACACATAAAATACAGAATGTTCTACAACATACTTCAATTTTGGGCGCCATATTGAGACATGGCTGCAAATTTTTACATTTCACGAAATGGATTTTTAAACTTCATAGAAAAGAAAGGAAGATTCCCCATTTAAAGTGCTCTGTAATATTTATGGCTCAAAAGTTAGCTAATGTAACATTTTAGTTGGGACAGCCGTCACATATTGAGTCACAAAATTAATCATTTTATTCATAGGTTAAATTTTTCAAAGTTATCAACATACATATTATCTTGCTCATAACAGTTTTTCACTCTCTATACTGGTTACTATATTGAACCATATTTTAAATCTCAATATCGAAATGTACTTTCTCTCAAACTCAAATCTAGACTTGCTGGTATCCTCCTCTGTTTAAATCGACCTTACAGAAAATTTACCTCGTCTTGTTGTTTAATACATGGTGATTCAGGATGAAAATGAGAAACTTCCATTACGTGTTCTACCATTGAAAATCAGAAAAAGGTTTATATAAACATGTTCGGAAATACTTCGTTTTCCAGTTATCCATCATTTTGTGAACCACCAAAAAATAAACTCCTGATTGCCGTACGTCGGAAACTATTTGAGGTACAGCGACTATTATAATACGAGAACACTAGAGGGCTCCGCCGCTGCTCGCTTCGCTCAACCCTTGCGGCGAAGCAAATGCAAACAGATTATTGTATACTCTGATATTTTCACGGAAATTACGATTGATTTGGACAGAGGCTTTTGAAGAGTGTTGGAAGGACATGCGCAGTAGGGAAGGACAGTTTTTGCGTGAATGGCACGAATTCTTTATACAAGAAATAATGCAGATTCCGTTACCAACTTGACGTAGATGGGTTAAATGCGTTTACTAAAAAGTTTGCCATGAGAGAGGATACCCTCAAAATCTCAATTATTAATATATGAAACAAAAACACAATTATTAATATATGAAACCTTACACCATTTTAAAAGGTTAAATAGGAGACTGGGTACCACAAAAATACACTTTTCATGGAAAACCTATGTTTAATTTTGTATATTTCGGAATGTATTTGAGGTATAAGAATATATTTTGTTACCGTTTTTACATAGAAACTTTCAGGACGTGTTCTACTAGTGAAAATAAAGAAGGGTTTTTCATATATTTTCAAAATGGTGGAAGTTTAAAATTTTGAATGTAAAATATCTTAAAAACCCTAACTTTCCAAAAACAAAATCCATTTTAATGACAAACATAACGTGTTTTTATTATTTCTGTAATTTAAAATACAACCTACTTATTGGCTAAAAATTAAAAAAAATGTGTACTATAGGCAACTACCAAGATATAATTTTTTTAGTTTTCAGCCAATAACTTGGTTATTGTTCAAGTTACAGAAATAACTTTTTTTTAAATTATGTTTATCATTAAAAAAAGGAAAAAGTTTTTGTAAAGTTAGCGGTTTTCGAGATATTTTACATTAAAAATTTTAAACGTCCGCCATTTTGAAATATATTAAAAACCTTCTTTTTTTTGTACATTGGTAAAAGATGATGACATACCAAATGTGCACAAAAAATTTGCATTCGATATATTTCCTACAAAAATAAACAAAAGTTTCATCTAAAAATCCTTTTTAAAAAAAGTGAATTGAATTTAATAAACAAAAACATATGAAAAGTTGTAGGACATATTAAAGAATATGTGGTTAACATTTCAGATGTCTATCTGTTATGGTTGCCGAGGAAAAGGTACATAAAAATGTCAAATTTAAAATAGTGGAGATAGGACTAGCAGGACCACCTTAATTACAAATTGGCAATGGCGAAAAACAAACTGGCTGCAGAGTGAAAAACTAGATAATGTAGGAATTTTTAATAATGTAATTAATTGTGTAGGTATTGGTAGAGATTTCTTAAACACCCTTCTATATGAAACAGGTCTTCATCTTTAGTCAGTTGTCTAGCCACGAGCTATATATATAAATGTAAATATATATATATACATTCGTAACATGACACAACTACACTCCGCAACAAGAATAGGATAGTTACACATAATTTAACGATCCATTTGCTTATTTATAGAACACATACATGCATATTGCGGAGTTCTATTTGTGTGATTGCTCATTAGTACACTATTGACGCCGTATTCAATGGAAGTCTATTGTTTGTTACAGAGCTATAATGTGTTGTATTCAAATTCATGAATTTATATTAATAGAAAGTATAATGATTTGTTTAAG
>JAGFPH010003767.1:42738-57217 GCA_018207615.1 Philaenus spumarius
AAGGAGACGTTTTGTCAATTTTATAATTAACAAGGAACGGTGGAAACCAGTTGACTCGGAAATAATCTTTGACGCTATTGTTTCAAACAAATACAGAAGTATTTTCTTTGCTATTATTTCTTATTTAAATATTTTAAATAATATTTATAATGAGATAGATTTATAATACAAAATTTATAATACTTATTAAAATAATATAATTTTTAATAAAAGCCCCGAGGAAGGGTTTATCAGGTACATCCTTTTAACGTTCTATAATAATTTAATTCGTAAGATGACATTCAATACGTATGTTATCTTAAAATATTCAATTAATTTTTTTTAAGAAAATAAATAAAGCGCACACTCTAAAAGGCAGTGAGTAAAAATATAAGAATTCGACCACGCAGCTGAATCACTGACGTGAGTTGAGCAAATTTTCAAAATTAAGCTTATATGCCTATGTTTTAGGGTTTCAACCAACATTTTGGAAAATAGGTCTATTCACGACAGTGCTAAATAACTGCTAAATGGTTCGCACGCCATTCCGCATATTGGGAGTATCTTCAACACACACAGCATTGCGTGCTTCGCACGCCAACCCCCGTATTGGGAGTATCTTCAATACACAATACATTGCGCGCTTCGCATGCCAACCCCACATATACATGTAGAATCCACCACATATACACGAATACTTCTATTTGGCCACCCCTTGTAAAAATTGCGGGCGGTGTTTCGGATTTTACCGTCACGCTATTTCCGTCACGCGTCACCCTATACTATATACAGTACACATATAGCAGAGTATAATATAGTTTACTTGGTAATACCTATGAAATGGACATTGTGCATCTTCATTTAGTAAGTAGTGTTAAATTAGTTTACTTGGTAGTGATAAAATAATCAAATTTCAGATTAAACCAATATGAAAATCTATTCGCATGCACTACAGTTTTCCCGCGACTGCTTTCTTTTTTTATATTTTTACTTTAAGGAAAAGTGTTTAATTCACCGTACGACACTTTCTGCGCCTTGTTCCAGAACTAGTTCATCCTAGTTCTACTAAATGAATTAGTAGAACACAATAACTATTCTTATTATTTTGTATCGTCCAATATTTATTTACAACCGATACACGCACAAGTGTCTATAAATTCAGCCGCATCGATAAACCATCTTGTTTTATGAATTCGCTGCCTTTATTTTCATATTTATGACGCCACAAAGTACATATTTATATTTTAACGATGTCAACTCTAAGTCGTGCTTGAGGATATCGTGCGCCGAGATCGATAGCGGTATGTTTATTTAGTGTCTGTTTTCGATATCTTTTTATATCGATGTTTAAACTTTTAATGAAAATCGTTGTATAATGAACAACTCCCGCTTGGTTCTAGTATAATAGACAAGAGAGAGTTACCATATAAATAACAACAAAACACCGTTTATCACAAACAAAACGTTTATTATTCAAACGTTATAAGTTTACGACTGTAACCATCACTGATGATGATGACTTGGTCATTGAAACGCGTTTGAATAATAAACGTATTGTTATGTATACAGTGCTTATTTCTCAAAGATCCAATTCACAAAGTTATAACAAATCTAATTAGGAACATAATTATATATTTAATTTTACATAATTTTTACAGAAATAAATCTTTTATATGAATTAAAAAAGTTAAATATGGCGGTGTTAATGTGGTGGATTAGTGCCGAATTGAAGGCGTCGAGTAGGCAATTTGATTGCGCGACTGTATTTGCTTGTATATAAAATAAAAATGGATCAGATAGGCAATGTTTATACTCGTTTATAATGTTCTCGCTTTTTAGTGTTTTTGTAGTTGTAGACTTTAAACTATATTCTTGTATCATTAAGTCATATTTTCTATACTAATATTATAAAGAGGTAAAATTTGTTTGTTTGTTTGTTTGTTTGTATGTAGGGGGTTATCTCTGGAACTACTAAAGCGATTGAAAAAATACTTTTACTAATAAAAATCTACACAATCCCTGAGTAGCATATGCTACAATTCATTTTGATAAACACATTTTTTATTTCAATATTTGTAAATAGGTTAGGCCAAGACTGTGAACCAACGCATGCATTTACATTTATTACCATAGCAACCAATTAAATAAAAAACAGATAAAACAGCTGTTTGCTCTAATATTTCCATTTACATTTGATTTCAAACATTAAAACAATTATTTGTCTTTCTAACTTTTATGTTAGAGTTTTATTAAAGTGTAGGCTTGAGCCTTGCTGGTTCTTTTAACCTTTATTATAACTTCTATTATAAAATATACAAAATAATTTGATTTGAACATTTAACATTATTTACAATCTTTGCTTTGGTTTTATATTAATCCTACACAAAGAAAACAATATAAGATTGTGTGTAGAGGGTACCAAAGGGGTAAGCGGTCGGAGCACGCAGTTATTTCCCCTAGTATAAATATAAAATTAAGGCTTTCTATTTCTCACAAACAAATAATAAAAAACAACAGAACAGATATATTTTTTTAAATTTGTAATTAGATATTATTTTCACAGATTTGTTTGAATTGTTAGAGCGCCTGAACATTTCCAGACTGCATTGAAGCCCCGATACATCTGTCTCTATCCAAGACGACCTGCATACCCCAGGGCTTACTTCTAGACAAGATATCAGCATCCATCCAACCGCGTTAAACGCAATCCAGGATCTTTACAGTCGATCGCGCTAAGCCCTATAATGTATGCCAAGTCACGACATCGCTTTGAGAGATTTCGGAGACGTCGATGGCGTCTCAATACAGTTCTTTTGGGGCGTTCATTTTGGAAAATCGTTCCAAGTACTATAATTTAACTACACAGGGTGGAACAAAGTTAGTGTTATAAACTTCGGGAAACGGTTCTATGGGTCAAAATAAATAGAAAATAAAGAAAAATATTTTTTCGAAAAACGCTTCATTTTCCAAATATCCGCCATTTTGTTTATTTAACTAAATAATTAATATCTAGAGAACGGTTTAACCGATTAAATTTAAACTTGGCATGAAGTTTAACCTAACAATAATCTATCATAAGAAAAATTAGCGATTATATCCAATAATGTGCTTTAAAATGGCGGCTGTTTGAATATTTCATACCTAAATTACTCAAAAACCATACATTTTAACAAAATGTGTCAAGGTACATTTTTTGTAGCCCTTTTGATTCCCTATTGGATAATTTAACTTTCAAAACATCGGATAAAGAATAATAGTTAAGTTAAAGACGATGACAGCAAATGTGCATACAATATTGTTCAAACAAATAAAAGAGCACTGTGGCGACAAAATCACACTGATTTGAATAAAAATACCGAACCACAAAACAAGGAACAAAAACAATAACTAAACAACTAAATTGTAAGATATGTTTAAATACGTTACCCTTATGTACATTTCGATATCTTGCTCATCATCTTCAGAGGGGTTTAACACTACAGTAAACATAACTTACAATTTAGTTGTTTAGTTAGTGTTTTTGTTCCTTGTTTTGTTGTTCGAGGTTTTTATTCAAATCAGTGTGATAAAATATTGTAGTATGTACTGCGTTGGTATAGGATTCCGGGTTGAATAAACCAATTATTACACATAACTTAGCTTTATCCTTCATTCGATTGGTTTAACAGTTACGCCATCGGATAGGGAATCAAAAGGACTAAAAAAAGTGTTTTTACATTTTTTTGTTAAAATGTACGGGTTTTGAGTAACTTAGGTTTGAAATATTCAAACAGCCGCCATTTTGAAATGCATGATTGGATTTAATCGCTTATTTTTCTTAGGATAGATCATTGTTAGGTTAAACTTAATGCCAAGTTTGAACACAATCGGTTAAACCGTTCTCTAGATAATAATTATTTAGTAAAAGAAACAAAATGGCGGATATTTGGAAAATGAAGCGTTTTTCGAAAAAAAAATATTCTTGATTTTCTATTTATTTTGACCCATATAACCATTTCTCTAAGTTTTTATAGTAAAATTCAACTCAGAGTGAGGCGGAAGTTGAAGATTACCGAGGGTCAGCACGGTCGACTATTTTCCGCTCCACTTCTACCTGAATTTTAATTTTTTATAGTAGCGTTATGCAAACTTTTTTTATAACAAGAAAATATAAAAATAAATGACATAACGTTGTGTATCACGATCGTCTGTTTATTTTGATACCAAATTTGAAGTAAATCGGTAAATGTTGAGTAATTAAAAACACCTTCAATAGTTCTTAGTTACATTAAAAGCTATGCCATTTAATTACTCAAAATTTAACGATTTACTTCAAATTTGGTATCAAAATAAACAGACGATCGTGATACACAACGTTATTTGATTTATTTTTATATTTTCTTGTTATAAAAAAAGTTTGTATAACGCTACTATAAAAAATTAAAATTCAGGTAGAAGTGGAGCGGAAACCAGTCGACCTAGCTGACCCTCGGTAGGCTTCAACTTCCGCCTCACTCCGAGTTGAATTTTACTATAACACTAACTTTGTTCCACCCTGTATACATAGTGTTCATAAGGTCTTTTAACAACGTAGTGGGCAAAGTTCTGGAAAATTTTATACAATTTATTTATCCTAATATTAACAAATTAATAACCTGCTTTGATGTTATATTAAAAATATAATTTTATATCGCATTTAAATCCCTTGGAAGTGCACGCTAAATTCGTACTGCTAGAGTTCGTTTTACAAATGTTATTTCCATCGCTTTATTAGCGAATTTCCATAGGAAAAATGAGCTATTGCAGTGGCCCTTATGGTAAGACCCAAGGTCGGGAGTGACAAATGAGCACCGATCATCGTCCCCAGAACACGTTTTTGGGTGTCATTAAAAAACATATTTGTATATATGTGTTCGCACTCTAGCGGCCGCATTTTAAGTCCGATTTGGTTCAAATTTGGTACACATGTTGGTTGTCTACGTGGCTCGGACGAGTTCGTTAGCAAAAAAAAAAAATATCAAATAATCGGAAGCACGTATTTTGACCAGAAGTAACTATTTTTTGAAATTTTTCTACGAAAATTTATTTTTTGGAGTTATAAATGTAGGATGTTATTCTGTACATTTTATTTTTTTACGTGACCTTATATAGCTCACTTGGTTCCCCCAAAATCGATCAAAACGTGAAATACCATAAAAGTACCCGGTTCAAAGCAATGTGGTGGATTCTACCGTAGGGTTGGCGTGCGAAGCACGCAATGCATTGTGTATTGACGATACTCCCAATACGGGGATAGGCGTGCGAAACACGCAATGCTTTGTGTTTTGAAGATACTCCCAATATGCGGAATGGCGTGAGAACCATTTTGCAGCAATTCGGCACCGTCGTGAATAAACCTATTTCCCAAATTGTTGGTTGAAACCCTAAAACATCGGCCTTTAAACTTAATTTTGGAAATTTGCTGAACTCACATCAGCGGTTCAGCTGCGTGGTCGAATTATTTTTAGTTTTTAGTCAACTCATGGTTGGCACCCAGGCAAACAATGTATTTAAATTATTTACACAAAAACGATGGAAATATGTGTGGGCCCCCCCCCCCCCCCATTCACAACAATGCAAGAGACCACCTTGCGAAGACTATTTTCTCAAGTTGGTTAGTACCTTCTTGTGAATATATAGCTTTTAACTTTTACGTAGATGGAGTTTAAAATTGTCCTATTATATTTCACGAAAGAGATTCACCCCCGGGGTAGATAGATCGATCCCGCCCTCAGCTCGTTACTCGTGCATACACTCTAATAAATGTTTGCAATTGTTGAGCAAGTTTTAATCAAGGAGTTTCTTCCGTTCAATCTTCCCAGAGAGTTAATCTTAAACTTTGGGTTTCTAAATTAACGATGAGACGACGCTCCGTCGGTATAGGTTAGGTTCTGCGCTGGTTTTAAAACTTGATTTACTTTGTTATTTAGGAAACAATTTAGGATTTTTCTTAAGTAATTTGTAGCTCAGCCAGTATGATGCAATTCAATACACTTCGGTTCAAATCCAGCAATAGATCGTACAGATATCGGCGTGAATTCTGGCACTTGGTCTTGCCCTGGCGCGATGGGCCTAGGGTGTGGGGACAGGGCGTAAATGGAGGAAAAAAATTTCCCACACCGCTTTTTATTGTGACTTATCCTTCAAACGAACTAGTTGATGTTTACCTCACAATTAAGACTGCTACGTAAATTTCGTATTTCCTATGCTAGGAGCTAACCATTTATTTTTTATATATATAGCCTAAATGAGTAGAAATTAAATTACTTTATTTTCTTTTAACCTTTCTATGTAATAATCACTAATATTTTAAAGCGGACGCACATGTGCGTCCATAGTACACAGGCTCAAATTGACCTGCTAAGCACGCAATGCTCTGTGTATTGAAAAATGTCCCAATACGGGGGTAGGCGTGCGTAGCTCGCTGATGGGGGAATTCATCAGTTCAGAATATGCAAAGAGTGTTTGTCCTACAAAAAAAAAAAGCTAAAAGGCTTATAGCAGGTATAAATAAACAAAAATCTTGTAAAAAATACTTTAGAGAATTGAGAATTTTAACACTTCCTAGTATGTATATAATGGAAGTAATTCTCTTTTTTAAATATAAGTGTGATCTTGTTCAGAACAAGGACATACATAATTATAACACCAGGACCGCTTGCAACTATCGTGCTAATCGGCACAGGTTGAAATTATATAGTACACTTCCTTTGCAAGCAGGTCCTCTATTCATGAATAATCTTCCCATTAAAATAAAAAAGATAAAAAATTTAAATTCTTTTAGAAACAGCCTTTGGCAACTAATGTTGTCTGGATCCTTTTACTCTGTGGAGGAGTTTATGTGCCATGATTTTGGGTCTAGTTCCTTTTGAAGATCCTCTGAATGTGAAGTCTGATCTTCCCTTTCACATGTTCTTGGTTGGGTCCTTAAAGGTTTTCTATTGTTGTTGTTATTATTATAATTAATTATTATTGTTGTTGTTATTATCTATTGTGAGTTGTTATTATTGTTACTTTGTCCTCAGCGGAAATTAAATTATTAAAAAACTGTGAATTATTCTATGTAGATTTTTAAATGACTAGTATTGGTTACATGTATATGTTTTATTGTATGGTTACTGTTTTTGTAAGTTACATATATATATTGTTAGTATTGTTATATTGTTGGCTTGTCTTATACAAATATTTGTCAAAGAGACAAATAAATGATTGATTGATTGATAGCTCGCAATGCACTGTGCGTAGGCCACTTCTCATAGTGTACAGTATCATATTTAGCACTGAACGTGTTAAAGAGTCAAACAACTATTTCAGAAATTGGTCTCCTCAAGGAGGCGTTGAATAGCTGCCTCCGTGTACGAAATATAGTAAAATTTCTTTCCAGGACTGGCTCACGTGCTGCTTCGTTTCGCTCGTTGCGAAAAAAAACTCGCTGTGCGAGTATGAAAATGGAACTTACGGTCTCGTATATAGACTGCTTCACTTTGCTAACAGCGAGGTAAATAATACAGGCTGCGTTTATGGTGTTTTACGTTTTGATCGATTTTGTGTGAAATTTGGCTTATTTGTAGCCTTTAATGTACCCTACCAAATGCAAAAAAAAAACCGCATCTTTCTAAAAATTCTCGTTTAACTAATAATAATAATAATAATAACTGATTTTGGGGATGTTTGGTGGAATTATCTGTGTTGGTGCTCCCTGAACCCAAAAATATTTATAGTGGAATTATTTGTTTTGGTGCTCCCTGAAGCAAAAAAAGTGTTTTTTTGATGATGCCTGTCCGTGTGTCTGTTAGGATGTGTATAGAGCTGGGGACCATACCAACGGTCCGATTTTGATGAAATTTGGTATGTAGGTGTAGTTCTGGAATGTCTTTTTCGTATTTTTCATTTCTTCAAATTTTTCATTTTTAAGTGGTTTTACCCCCGAAAAATGGCCAAAAAACGAGAAAAATAAAAAATTTCTCAAAAACGGCTCTAACAATTTTGATAAAATTTGGCTTACTTGTAACCCTTAATGCACCCTACTATATGCAAAAACCGCATCTGTCTAAAAATTTTCGTTTAACTAATAATAAAAACTGATTTTTTGTGTTTTTTTGGCCGAAAAGGTAGTTGTTTTTCAAAAATGTTCAATACATTTTTTCGTGCATCCATACAGGCCTAATTTACATGTTTGGTGCTAATTTGTTCGAAATCAATCGAATAGTTTTCTCTCTAGATAATAATAATAATAGTTATTAGTTATCTAATACTTTAATATCACCTCTCCTACCCCTCCTAAAATTATGAAGTCAGAGTGAATCTGTTTAATAATTTAAATATGTTTGTGAGAAAGTATAAACCAGTTTCTGGTACCGTTTTTTCCTTTAGGTACAGTACTTAAAACAAATATTTTGCTTAAGCAATTACACATCACAAATTAATTTTAAGTTACAATCTCACATGACGTCTTTTCACAGATAAAACAAATGTTCACATCGCAGAAGATGAAATAAAAAAATACTGCCCTAAATTTGTCTTTTTTGTTTACAAACTTCTAGAAATTTAACCAAATCTCAGTACATTTCTATATCCCACATGTACCGGTGGAGTGGGTCGTGAAGGATTTTGGTTTTAATATAAAATCAGCAAGTGTTACGGAGGCACTTTGTCTTAGGGTAAAACGACCCCATCAAAGGAGTAACGCTTTGCATTATCCTTAATATGTCGTCCATATTATTTGAATAATTTATCCTCGGAGTTGCCGAGAATGTTGGGACTCGTCCCAAGTGTTTTAGTACAAATACTTGTTTACCGTTGCAATTGTACATTGAAGTTTGGATGATCGTACACCTTATGGAAATAATTCGATCACGCAGCTGAAGCTAACCTGTGTGTTGAGCGGATATCCAAAATTAAGTTCATATTAGTAAGTTCCCGTGAAAAATCAGACAGATTAGTTAGATACACATCAGAAATACATAATGTACAAAAATACTATTTAATAAACGGTACCAGAAACTTTCACATACTTTCTCCCAGTTTCTATTGTTATTATTATTATTATCTAAACGATAATTTTTAGAAAGATGCGGTTTACTGCATATGGTAGGGTACATTAAGGGTTACAAATAAGCCAAATTTTATCAAAATCGTTAGAGCCGTTTTTGAGAAATTTGGATTTTTCTCGTTGTTTGGCAATTTTTGGGGGGTAAACCCCCTAAAAAATCTAAAATTTGAAAAAATGAAAAAAAACGCCTGGAGATATTCAAGAACTACACCTACATACCAAATTTAATCAAAATCGGAACGTTGGTATAGTCTCCAGTTCTGTACACATCCTAACAGACACACCCACAGGGACAGACATAACAAAAAAAAAAAAAAAAACACTTTTTTGTGTTCAGGGAGCACCAAAACAAATAATTCCACTGAAAATATTTTTGGGTTCAGGGAGCACCAACACAGATAATTCCACTTAACCATTTTTGGAGGTTATGGGAGCACCAAAACTGATAATTCCATTAAAAATTCAAATTCAAAAATTTGGACGAAAACAATATTTTCTCAATATACTACGTATAGGGGGGAGAAAGTAAAAACAACAGACTTTATCTAGTTCTACCTATGATGACGGCAATTTTTAACTCGGTAATTGTGTAATCTGTGTACAATTAATTATTAGGATTGTAAAACTGTAGGCCTATTTGTTAAAATTTTGTATTTAAATTCATTATTATATATCCAAATAAAGATAAAAATATTATATTTTAATTGATTTCTAACTTCATAGTGATAGATCAAATGATTTAGAAGTTATTAATATTATAATGAAGAAATTAATAATTGAATATGTTTATATGTTATACGAAGATGTACGAATGTTACCTAAGTTAAACGAATGGGTACCTCTTCTTTAAACTTATATAAGTGAATATATTGATAATAAAAGGTGGTATTTATATTCATTTTATAAACGCAATGCAAATTTTATAACGTATTATAGGTTACATTAGTTATTTAACTCATATGTATAAAAAAATCTACTTCGCAAGACTTATTATCACATATATTATTTCTCAAGGCCATTTTTTTGTCGGTACACATAACTTCCTTAATACATCATCAAATTAAATGAATGAGGCATCATTTTAAAGCTTTCCTTAACCACTACACCGGAAAAATATAGAAAATACAATTATACGAAAAATTACAAAAAAAAAGAAATAAAGAATCCGAAAGTAACAGTGATGTAAGATCAAGTAAGTTGTAGGGATATTTTCCTGGCGTTGGCAACACTGATGATAACAATACCCAGCTGGAGAGCTGCCGTTACACTATATTGCTATTTTTAATTAATTGTAAGCGTGGTTATAAACAGCATTGTGGATACACCTATTTGTTGTTATTTATCTTCTGCAATTTGGTGGGTTGTTTAAAAATATATACGAGAACAATATCAAAATTATGTCTCTTCAACATGGATTTAAAATAATAAAGCACTGTTAATAAGATAGAATGCGAATGCTTCGCATGGGTCAGCCTGGTATCGATTGAAGTTGTAAACATAACCTCAAAGTATAATCTACGCTAAATTTTATTTAAGTATTACAGATGATTAGCGAAATCAGCTGTTATATTACGTTGTTTCTCACGTATGTACACGGACGTATACTTGCTTTTATAGGAGTTGATTTGTGCTTGCGTATACTAAATGTATTAGCAGAATTTGTTTATAATTCAGCTTGCAGTCTCGGCTCACTAGCCTTGCGAGTTTGTACCTCGACCTTGAGGCTTCGGCTTATGGACTGCTTCGCTTCGCTAACAGCTGACAAGCTCGCTTCTTGTCACATTCCGGTAGTCGGCCTCGTATCAGTGTCTGCACCCACGGTGAAATCGACCACGTCGATGTTTTTAGAAAACCCCCACAAAATATTTTGTTGGCAAACGATCTTGTCTGGGTGACTTGGAAAACTAACGTATGGAAGTAAAATACTTTAAAGAGTCAAAATATATACAGGATGATTAGAAAAAGTGTAACAAGAATTCAGGACGTGATTCTCCACATGAAAATAAGATGATAAGTTCCAATAAACATAGGTCCAAAAATGCTCCGTTTTCTGTCTAGCAGCCATTTTGTGTTTTTTTACAAAATAATTCATATCTATAGAATTGTTTGATTGATTGAATTAAAACTTGGCACGAAGTTTAACCTAACAATTTTATCTAACTTAAAAAGATAAGCGATTAAATCCAATCATGCATTTAAAAATGGCGGCTGTTTTAAAATTTCAAACCTAAATTACTCAAAACCCGTATATTTAAACAAAAAATTTCAAGACAATTTTTTTGTAGCTCTTTTGATTCCCTATCGGACGGATTAATTCTCTATTTTCACTTCCCAAATACACACTGTGCAAATTTACCGTATAGGAACAGCTAAAATGTTGACGAAACACAAATCCCAATACCTCTCAAAATGAAATGTTTACCCTCGGCGTTACATCGACGTTCTTCCAACTCTTCTCATTATTAGTGCATGGCCTGCAAGAAATGTTTGGCAAAGTTTTAATCAGCGCTGTGCGCTCACAATCTTCCTCTTCAACTTTGGAATTAAATCAAAGTTACGGAAATTAACGGAGCTCCAGGAGCTCGAACTTGAAATAAGTGAATATGTGATCGCGTTGTCTAAAATATGCTTTAACGTTTGACAGGCGGATATTTAAACCAATAGTTTATTCAAACAAATATTTTATAGTTTGTATTTTTGGGTATGTATGCCAAAATTTCAACTAACCAATTCCAATTATTTATGCAGAATGGGTGAAAAGTCTGGGGTCAATTTGCCAGCTTCTAAAAAAGGTAGAACAATTTTTGATCTCTCAATTTAAATAAATTTCTATTTTTTATAACTTGGTGGGTTTGAAATTGTGACAATGTGAGCTATTTTTCAAACATGTTGGCCAACTTACAAATTTCTCTTGGAAGCCCCAATCTTGTATTTTAGTTTTGGATTTTTCACATAATCTTAGGACTTTTTCGTGGGACTTGGAATGTTTTTGGGATTAGGAGATAAGTTTGATATTACTACTTAAAAAATGATACTTAAAATTATAAGTGTAACACAATAAAAACTACAAACTTTATGAAAAGAAACTACAATTTAATTTCCTTAATCTTTTTGAATTTTGTACACAAAAACTGCAACTTTAATTAAATGTGTACTTTTTAAGTCTCAAAAATTAAAAGAAAATGGTTATTGTTTTGTGGTTTTTTAGAATAGCTTTTTTTGCAGCAATAGTTTTATAATTCTAAATATCTAAATTTGAAATTCAATTTGCAGGAGAGTAAATCAAACCTATTTTAAAGAATAGAATATTCTTAAAGTTAGGTGTCAAATCTAAAAAGTAATACCAAATAAGGTTTACATTAGACATTTTGAAGTTGGGCGCCATAACAGAATGTTATCACAGTTTTAAATTAATAAAGTTAAACAAAATGTACATTATTAAACCGTTGCGTTTTCATTCATATAAAATACATATTTACACGTAATCGACTTGCCTATACAACGCTCATCCACCGAATTGGAGCCGCCATCTTTACATTTATAGCCAGAAACTTAACTTAAAGAGTTTAAAATCTAAATTTTAAATTCAATTTACACGAGAGTTTATCAAAAATAATCCAAAAAATTAAAAATTCTTAAAATTATATTTCAAATAAAAAAAGAACTAATACCAAATAGAGATTTCTATTGGAAATTTTGGCATCCATAACAGATCGCAGTTTTAAATTAACCAAGTTGTAAAAATATACATTAATTGAAAATCTTGCCCCTTTCATTTCATATATAATACATATTTACACGTAATCCACTTGCCTACACAACGCTCATAAACCGGATTGGAGCCGCCATCTTTACATTTATAGCCAGGAACTTAAAAAATTTTACGAGTTAAAAATCTAAATTTCAAATTTAATTTACACGAGAGTATATCAAAAATAATCCAAAAATTGCAAAATTCTTAAAATTATATTTCAAATAAAAAAAGAACTCATATCAAATAGAGATTTCTATTGGAAATTTTGGCAGCCATAACAGATCGCAGTTTTAAATTAACCAAGTTGTACAAAATATACATTAATTGAAAACCTTGCCCCTTTCATTTCAAATGAAATACTTATTTACACGTAATCAACTTGCCAGCACTCATCCACCAAAGTGGAGCCGCCATCTTTCTATTTATAGCCAGAAACTTAAAACATTTTGGGAGTCAATTGTGACCGTGCAACATTTTTTAAGTGTGTGAGAATTTTTCAAAAATAATTGTTCACAATGTTACAAGACAACCTTACACAATTATGTTTACGTTTTCAAAAATGGCTGCCATATTGGCTATGAATTTTTGGGCCTGTAAGAGTATTGTTATGCTGAGTGAGCATTGACTTATTTTTCTATCTTGATTAATTTTGGAATAGCATACACTATTATTATGAATAGTTCCTATTTTCAAAATTAATTCCTAAGTCAAATTAAACACAATAAGTTTTTAACTCACATAGTTGAAGCATGTTAGTTTCCTTTTAGGATCCTGTATATTTTCCAAATATAAATAATCCGTCAAATTTAATTCCATAAATATACGTACATTTTTATAATTTTCTCAAACATATCATATTAAAAATCTCTGAACCTTATAATGAGAATGCTATATAAAACTGCTTGGAATATTGAACAAATGTTAAAAACCATTTGTTACGATATTTTTAAGAAAAGTGTTATAATTTATTTTCTTAAAGTATTCTTATACCTCTTTACGTTTTATCCAAACCAAGTTCAATACTAGAGCGCTTCAAATGATAGCATCAGTGCACATTCCGACTCAATACAACCCAACTCCCCATCCTGTCCTAGATAAGTCCTCATGTTTTCCAGGTTACATCCAATCTCAGACCTAACCTGACCTAAGGACGGATTCACTCCGACTAAGGAAATGCAATCACGCCGGGCTACGGATGATCGCGCTAAACCTCGATGCAGACTTTAATATATTCGCCGTCAATATCTGGTCCGAACTTACCCGGAAGATATTAAAAGGTCCCGGTAATGTATTATCGTATACTTAAAAAACGGGTGTTTCGAAAGTATGTATTCCAACTTCGGTGTACATTTGATGAAAACAGTTCCTAATAATATAAATATAACCTTAGCGATTATATATTTGAAATGAACAGTGTTTTATAAAAACTCTATTTTATCTTAAAATAAAATTTAAGCGAGAATAATCCTAAAAAAAATTAAACTCGAAACTATTAATTGTACAATATTATGTTAAACCGTAATTTGGTTTAAGACAAATATTACAAACTAAAAAAGTATAATAAAGGTATTATCACAGAATATGATTAGCCGTGGAAACACTGCCTGTAATGGTTGTAAGCTATCTGGAAACATTGTCAGTCAACGTTCGTGATTAACGTTATCAGATCTGTCAAC